>LPNX011174116.1:211813-228116 GCA_001517045.1 Pseudotsuga menziesii | reverse complement strand
GGATAAAATGTGGTCCATTGGGTCTAATGAGTCTGCAGCGGGACAGGGGAAGGCCATACATGTGTGATTCACCTAGTGGGGTGAAAATCTCTATAACACTTATCCTTAGGAAATCATGTCCCCATCTCATTATTGTTGCATTGACATAGGCAATTGTGGGTTTTAAATTAAATTGCATATTTACATGATGTCCAAAAATTATAATTTGCCGACTAGCACAAAAAACCATCAGCAACAATTTTTAATTGCCAAAACATAAAATGCTAAATCAATGGTGGGGATTTCTCCTTTAGTTCCACACCGTGATTAATTACAATATATACATCATATACATTTAATGCAAACGGGGTCAAAACCAAGGTGTTACGTGCACAAAGTGACAGCCGTTAAGGTTGAGGTGGAGAAATTGTTGAAAGATGGGTTCATTTACCCAATTGCTATGATGGAATGGGTATCCAATCCTATTCCCATTGATAAAAAAAAGAAAGGATGATTTGCGTTTGCATTGAATTTCGTGACTTAAACAAGGGATGCCCCAAGGATAACTACCTCGCGGCTTTTATTGATCGGATTATCGATGCTTGTGTGGGTAGTGAGGTTTTCTCATTTATGGATGGATTTTATGGGTATAACCAGATTCAAATTAAGCTAGAAGACCAACATAAAATGACATTTATCTATCCTTGGGGGGCCTTATCTTATAAGAAAATTCCCTTCGGTTTGAAAAATTATAGAGCTATCTTCCACTGTGCAATGAATTTTTCCTTCCATGATATTCAGAGTATTGTCGAACCGTACTTACATTATCTTCCCGACCATTCTCTCCAGAGGAAGGACCATTCATATCATCTTCGTATGATCTTTGAATGATGTATGCATTATAAAATAATCTTGAATCCCCAAAAGTGTGTTTTCTATGTTCATTCGGGGAGGTTATTAGGGTTTATAGTGTCAAATAGAAGAATTGAGGTGGATCCTTTGAAAGTTAAGGCTATTGTAAATATGCCTCCTCCTCATTCCATCAGGAAACTACAGAGTCTGTAGGGGAAATCCAATTTCTTTCGGCATTTCATAGGAAATTATGCCAAGATTACTTAGGGTGTCATGCGGCTGTTAAATCAAGACACCCCATTTCTATGGGATGAAATCGCACAGCTCTCTTTCGAGGCATTAAAGAAGGATTTACTTTCACCTCCATTACTGCATCCACCATATTACACCAAGGATTTTATATTGTATCTAGATGCATTTGAGTCGACTATAGGATTAGTTCTAGTTTAGGAGGATGACAAGCTCCAAGAGAACGTTGTCTATTACTTGTGTTGTGCATTAGCTAGTCCTAAACTTAGGTACTCGCATGCCAATAAGTTAGTATTGGAAGTAGTCTATGCTATTCAAAGGCTACGTCACTACATCTTGCTAAGCACAACCACAGTGGTTGCAGATGTAAATATATTCCAATATGTTTTATACCGACGTATAATTGAGGGAAATTCAATAAGTGGATAGTCATTCTCGAGGAGTTTGACATGGATTTTCAATTTGCTTAGTCCAAAAAATCCTTAGTTTTTGTAGAACTGATCTCGGAATTCCCTATGGAAGAGATTGTAGTGGTAGAAGAAAACTCATTCCCATATGATTATATCTTACTAATTTCCACCTCTGATCCCTAGTATAGAGATATTTTAATATATCTCAAGACTCTTAAGTGTCCTGTGTCCTTCTCACGGGAAGATCGACGTAATTTGCATGTTAATGCAAAAAATTACCTTATCATCGAAGATACCTTATATCAATGAGGGGTAGAATCGATCTTGCATCAGTGCCTCACCCACAAGGAGGTAGTTCATTTCCTAGATGATTCCCATAGCAGAGCATGTGGGGGTCATTTACCTAGGTTAGCAACGACCCAAAAGATTTTATGAGTCAATTATTTTTGGCCCACAATCTTTAAAGATTGTGTGGAAGCTGTAAAGAGTTGTCATCCTTGTCAGCTCTATACCAGAAAAATACAGTTGCATACCACTCCTTTGATCCACGTCATCATGGTAGGGCCCTTCACCAAGTGAGGGGTAGATTACATGATGTGCAACCCAGTTTTTGCTTGGGGGAACAAATATATCATTGTCAATGTAGACTACTTCACAAAGTGGGAAGAGGCAATGCCTACCTTCAAATTCGATGGAGAAATGGAAACTTACTTTGTATTCAACCAAATCATTGCTCATTTTGGTATACCAAAGAATATTGTCACTTACCATGGAAGTCACTTTCAGAACATCATGATGACCAATTTTACCACCATGCTAGGGTTTAGGAAAGATCATTCATCTTTGTTTTACCCTCAGGTGAATGGGGAAGTATAGGTGTTAAATAAAATATTGAAAACCATTCTAAAGCTCACTATCAACATGAGTAGGTCAAATTCACACATCATGTTGTACCCTTCACTTTGGGCATACCAGACTAATGTCAAGACTACTATTGGCTTCTTGTCATTCCAACTCATTCATGGGGTGGAGGCAGTCACACCGGTTGAGTGTCAGATTATGTCCTTGAATATTTCTATTCATGTTCTTCCCAACACTATGGATATGGAAGAACATTTGCTTCACATGGATAATATGGATGAACAATGCAGAGATGCATTAACTGCAAACAAGGCTAAAAAAATAGGGTCAAAAACAAATACGACAAAGGTGTTAAACTCATATTTTTCTCCAAGGGAGAACTTGTTTTACTCTGGGATCAAGACAAGGAACCTCTGGGGGAAGGAAAATCTAAGTCAATGTGGTTAGGTCCCTACATTATGCCAAAATGTATTAAAAGGGGAGCTTATGAATTAACAAATTATGAAGGAAACAAGTTGTTGGAGCCTAGGAATGGGCTCTACCTGAAGAAGTACTACACATAGACATGGTACTTGTTCTTGCATTATTATTGTATGTAATTTATGTACAATATTTCTTTAGCTAGTTATTATTTCCTATACAGTCTGTTGGTTGTTTCATATGTCATTTGAGTGGTTCATAGGTTTTGCTGATAGTGCTAGCCACCATACTTGTAACCTAGCTTTAGCTGACCAGGTTATCTATACACCCTCAGGACAACTGGTTTCCTCTAGTGACGCCTGCTTAGATCCTCCAACTAATAACATGGATAAATAAACTGAAGTCATAGAGTTTTAATGGTTTGCTACATTGTGTGGCATTACACATCTGAAGGTCAGACTTGACTCACAACTCATTGTTTCCCAACTCAATGGCAATTATCAGGTGTGAATTACTACGTCATTTTTTAAGTGTGATATTAATTGAAATAAATTTTGAATACATTGCATACATTCACATTTCAAGAAATCAAAATAGAATTACTCAATCATATGCGAATTACATATTGGACTAGAAATTAACACACACATTGTAAAATAAATATAATAGATACATTTGAGACACATGTATATAACCATATATATATATATATATATATATATATATATATGTATGTATGTATGTATGTATGTATGTATGTATGTATGTATGTATGTATGTATGTATGTATGTATGTATGTATGTATGTATGTATGTATGTAAAAACGATGTCCATCGATATAGCGAGTCTGATCCGAAGATCCTCTCATAAGTGTATGAATATACAAAAAATAGGATCATAGTCTGTAAATATGCCTAAGTATAGGCTTGATCCTCAGCCTCCTCGGTTGCGGATGCCTCTACAATGTCCCTATAGTGTAATGCAACCCTAGCCACCCTTCTGATAAGGCATAGCAAGATTGAAGGGACTCCAACCACATATTCATGCATGATCATAGGAATACAATCCATCCTTAGTGTAGAAATATCTTGGGTAAGCCTGGCCATCTTCCCCTCAATAACATGTAGTAAACTGTTATCTCCTCCACCCTGTACAGGTTGCATGGATGTCTTGGGATTCCCATTAGGGGGAGCTGGTCCAACATATGCATATAACACTTTAAAAAGGGTCAAAATCATATACATATGTATATATATTTTTATGAATCAAAACATCATAAAAATAAAATAACTAAAAAAATATGAAAATTCATACCTCTCTCTCCCTATGCCTCTCCCGGAGGGAGTATGATTTCTGGATCTCCCCGAAAATCAATTTCGGTATATGGAAACTGCTCGAGAGCAAGCACTTTTATATCCCACCAGGAATATAACTTTTCATCGTAACCACTTTGGGTCCTTCCTTCGCCTTGACGAAGAAATATGACCCCCCACTGCATGATCCTAGGATGACGAGGTAAGACCAGTGGTAATGATGCTGCATGACTGAGGGCAGGAACCCTCTCGAAGAAGAACACCACTAAGATACTAGCATAACAAAAGTTCTTTCTTCGACCCCTCTTGCAGTCAGAAAGTTGTTTCTTCATTATTGGGATTAATCCGGAGCACCATTCAAACAACGTACCCCACATAAATTCCACTGCAATGCGCATGTGGGTATGAGTGGCCAAATGTAAATAAGATGAACCAAAAACCCTAGCTAATGTGCTTACCATCAATTTTAATGGGAAACTAGTTATCTGTGAAATTGGGATGCAAGTCCTCGACTTCTATGATCTAGGTAGGAAGTATGTATCAACATAATCTTGCACACTAAGAGGGTCATTGCCCCTGTCAGTTCCCTATAGTTTTACAGGTGTACCCCTGAGAGAAAGTCCCATGATAAATAGATATCATCTATTCTCAGCTCCGAGGGCTCTCCTTGGAGGTCAAAAATTCCAAGTTCAAGATCCTAGTAGCTCACTAGAGTCTCCAAAAGAAGAAATTGTGATCTCATATTCAAAGTACAATAGAAATTGATCAAGCCACTTCTTTTTAATGCTTACAGAGTAGGGGAATCTTACATGGATTCTCGGTCCATGTCCCTATGTTCCCTTTCTCTCCACATTAGAACCATCTTACCTTCCCAAAGAACGACAACATTCATTAGAATTCATCAAAATTCCTTTGCATGTGTGCGTTTTTAAATGTTTTTTGAAGGTCACACAGTATTCGCGACTATGCTTTTAGCACAACGCGAAGAATACATAGGTTAACTGCAGGAAACCCATGAATAAATCACGTATTCATGATTATTAAAAATTACACCCACGAATGCTCCTATGTGCTCTTACGGAAAGCTCAAAATCATTAGATTTTGTATTAAAAATAAAAATAGAACGTATAGAAAGGAAGAGAATGGAGAGATGACTAATCTGCAACTTGCCAAATTGAAATTGGTTCACCGGTTTTTCCACTACGATCAGCTGAAGTTTGAAGGTAAAAATTGTCAAATATAGTAAAATGTACAAATGGTATGTTTATTTTTGGTTTTGAACTATTTATAATAAAATTTCAAAATTTTACCCATAGTCTATAGCTTAAAATTAGTTTTTTAATGTATGAACTAAACCATGGTATTTTTTCTAGCTGCAATATATCTTGGATCCTTGAAAAGTTGCTTTTCGCCGCATATAGGGTAGGATTTGGTCCTCGTTTGTAACTTTGCATTCATACCTTATCCACTACTTAACCCTAAGATCACTTTTTGTCCATGGAATATGGTGTAAAATCAATTTTACCCTGTACACATCATTGTTCTTCCATGGATATGGCCTCGTTTTCATGGGACCCTAGTTTAGAACACTTCATTGTATTTCTGGCACCCATGCTGCAGTTGTGGTAGGTTTGCGGGAGCCTCCTTAGTTCTTTTTCATGACAAAATGGTCCTCATTTTGCATCTTTTATAGACTATACCCATTTATAAGGCTCCCCACACTTATGGATTTTTCTTTAGGCCTTGTTTTGACTCCTCAAAATAGACTAGATTACTGAGTAAACTTGTTCGTTTAGATTCATTAAGAATAAGTGAATTCTCATTTACATTGGTGGTAAGTTATCTCTTTATCAGACCATGTAGATTATTAATGCGAAAGGAATATTCTCTTTTCTGTGGAATTGAGAAGAGTATCTCTAGGCACTAGTTTATCTCTTTTCTGGACCCGAGGGACTAAATTTAGGGAAAAGGAACACCTGGTGTGTCCTTAGTTTTATATTTTTCGTGCTATGGACCTAAAAATGAAAATCATTTCGAGCGTACCTTATGCCTTTGTCATGCTTGCAAAACCTAAAGAACAAAGCATTGAGTTTACTATTGTAAGCCCTATTTCTGGTAATCAAATGGATCTTTCCAAGTGATCTTTCCTTCCTCCACACTCGTAAAACTCAAGCTATATGCTCCTTTTGAAGGAGCGTTGGGTAGGTGGTAATTTAACCTTTTTCAAACCTCCTCAACTTAGTATGAAAAATGTGCACCTTACTCCTTCGAGAGCTAAGAGCGTTCTTATGTGGATTGTTTTATACTTTTCCAGCCTCCAGAGACTAAATTGGACGAAAAAGCACCCCCCTAGAGTCTTCTTCGGAGTTTTCAGACTCTCAAAACTATGAAAACACCAACGAGCATCTACTATTCTGGGCTCATAAAATCCATGAATCAGTGCATATCAATCATTATTCTTTCCCTTCTTCAATATTGTCAAAAATGAAGAGAGAATCGAGTTGACTTTTTTGGACTCGTTAAAATTAACAAGAAAGGTAAGGAAGAATCTCACTCTTTGGGTTATAAATAGTGGCAACATGTCATCCTTGAACAAAGCACTCTCTGAACCTCTCGATACTCATGTATATGTTTGCATTTCCATCTCAGCTAT
This sequence comes from Pseudotsuga menziesii, assembly GCA_001517045.1. Classification (NCBI taxonomy): domain Eukaryota; kingdom Viridiplantae; phylum Streptophyta; class Pinopsida; order Pinales; family Pinaceae; genus Pseudotsuga; species Pseudotsuga menziesii. The sequence goes on along the minus strand of LPNX011174116.1, from coordinate 221,377 downwards.
TACTTTGAGTTTGTACTCCACTTGTCCTTTATACATGGGGAATCTGATCATGCCTCCTACAATTAGAGGAAATTTCAACTCAAAATGGGCCTTTCAACCCTAATTCAAATTCCATGACATCATGTGTTAGCCAATGGAAATGCTTTAAATTTGAAATACCGTATAGGTCTTATACAAATTTTTAATATAAATTTGGGGATAGGTGAATTATTTTAATAATATAATTTGTCTACGGGCTACCCAAGATGCCCAAAATTATCTTGGATATTGAAAATGAAATTAATATGCTAACCGATTTTAGGTAATACTTCTCCCATTTGTAATATGTAATAGTAAAAATAACTAATATATTATAATATTATTGGGTCCAATACTTTTAACTCCGTCCAAAAATATTACTTAGTCATATACCCATCCATGTTTTATGTAATACATGATCAATATATAATATATAATAATAGTAATTAATATTATAACTAATATATAATAATATATAATAATTAATATTATTATAATAACCGCCAAAATTTCGTGCATATTTTAGGTAATATGTGACCAATAAATAATGTATAATAGTAAAAGTAATTGATATTATAACTAAAATATAATAATATTATATTATAATTAATATTTTATAATAACCGTGAAAAGTTGGGTCTAATAAATTTTAACTAATATATAATATGTATTTAATCTATAATAATAACTAACGACATAACTAATATACACATCATATTTTAGGTGATATGTAACCAATATATAATATATAATAGTAACAGTAATTAATATTATATAATATTTCATAATAACCATAAAACATTGAGTTTAAACACTTTTAACTAATATCATAACTAATATATAATAATATTATATTATAATTAATATTTTATAATAATCGTCAAAAGTCGACTCTTATAACTTTTAACTTATATCATGACTAATATTAATATTTAATACTATTATATTATAATTAATATACTCTAATAATAATATTATACACCATAAAATTCAAATAACTTTTAAGATGGAATTGTGTATTTAATTTTATTTCCTTATTTTGGGTGAAAATAGTACATCCTTATTTCGTCTTCATAAATTGATTTTAATATAAAATATATATTTAAGGTAGCTTTGATAAAAGTGAAGCAACCCTCGGCAACTTCGATAAAAGTGAAATAGTATAAAAAAATGACTATATGACATTTTTTATTCTTTTCCTTAGGAGGCCATTTTTCATCCAAATTTCCTCTAATGCATGACATATAAGTCTGTTTGTCCTATCTAAAAGTCTAAATCTGCCTTGGGTCATCTTTTTCACGTGCTCACTGTTCAAGAGTTAGTACCTCTATCTTATTATGATTTTAATTCCCATCATTATTATCTCTGAGTATCCCTTGCGTCTACCTTCCCTCATCTAGTCTCCTAGTTACTCTTGTGACTTGTTGAAGGATCCATCACCTTCCTCCTCACATCATGGTTTCTCATTAGCATCTCCTGAAGACTCAATACCTAGAGTTTCGATTATAGTACCATAGGATTCACTACCCATATTGGTGAATTCCTTTGCTTCAGTTGTCAGCACTACTCATTCAATGACATTCTATTGAGTTTCTTCCATGTTCGACTTCAACTTCATTTATTCACATGGTAGGAATTGTACTGGTTATTATGGATTTGGATGAAGACCTTAGGTTCATACCTATATAACTTAAGCTGTGCAAGATTGTGTTATGATCAACAACACTGCTTCCAGATATTGAAGACTCGTCATTGTATATTTTGGCATTGATCCACCATTGTAATACATACGAGACCTTATTGCTCATATCATATGATCTAATCCACTATTGTAAAGGATCTAGTGTTTTGCTTTATTGAACATGGCATCCTCAGATATGATTTTGTACATGGATTTGATATGTATTGTTCCAGGTACCTCTCTGTAGCCTTGGTAACTAAGTTCTTCAAAGTAAAATTTTGTAATGTATTTCATCCATTGTTTCCCTCTAACCTCATAGATTAGGGGACATCTATTATCTAGTGAATTGGCACTTCTCCATCTGAGTACTGACACTCAATGTGTTGGTACTAAAAAGGACAAAATGGATGGAAGTGGCCAAAACATTATAGATGTGCATGTTCCTTTATATATTCTCATCATGCCATCTTTACTTATTTTTATAAAGTGATTAAGGAGAATTCACGACTATTTCCATTGAAACCTACATATTATTTGCAAGTGTTGACATTGAAACTCACGAATAGATGATCATGCCTTGTACACTTGGGTTTCCCTTATGAGAGTCGTGTATGACACGCGAATTTCTAGTATCAAGAGTCGTGAATTCCCTAATCCAAAAAATTAAAAAATAAAACAAGTTTAGTCGAGGACAGTTGGGTTCCTAATCATAACTATCCCAAATTCCTCAACCATATCAACCTTCATACCCTCTCTCTTTCCTCAAGTATAAATAGAGGGTAGGGATTGAGGCTAAAGATATCATTCATTATAGAGAAAAGTTATCCTGGTGGATTTCCTTTCTAGATCTTGAAGAGGCATAACTCAGTTTCCTTGGCTAGCAGAGGAGGACTTGTATCAGATACTGGTTGTAATCTTCCATCACATGTTTATCAATAAAGATAGTCTTTCTTCTGATTTTGTGTCTTTGTACTCTTATGTATTATGATTTCTGAATTGTCTTGTCATTTCATTGCAAGCATATTATTTCATTAATCACTTATATAATATATAAGATATTGCAGGAAAGGTTTGTATCTTTGCAGGTGTGGAGATTCCCTAGAATCTATTGGAGCAATTTGGGATTGAAGAAGAAAGCTAGGACCAATCTCCATAAACAATGTACACTTACTTTCTTCCTTATTCCTTTGTCAAATTCTCAAACTGTTTAATTTCTACAAGTTTATTTTATTATGTTGATAACCCTAGACCCTCGATTATAAGGTTGTATTTCCATTTAAAACAGTGCTCCCTCGGACATCCTGCAAATTATCTACTTATTTTTAATGGAATATAAAATACTCACTACATATGCAAACCGAACAAATTGCCAAATTGCTTGGTTAACCTTTTTTTTATTGATCATAATTGTAAATCAGAAACTTACCTTTGAATAATCAAAAGAACCGCTGAAATATTGATCAGTAGAAATATGGTTATAAATCTATCTTAATTTTTGGAGTATCTATTAAAAATATATATATATTTCCAGGACATTCTCCAATTGCACGATCCAAATTAGTGATCAATTGGGAATTACTCTGACTTTACAAGAAGAAGGAACTTAGCTTCGACATTGTGCAAAAAAAATATAAAAATAAAATAAAATAAAATGTTAGTATGATGAACTATTCCCATTTATCCATTTCTACCAATACAAACAGTGAAGCTGGTTGAACTCTCCTTGCGACCTTCCTCTGATTTTGGGACGACATACTGTATTGGTAGATCTAGTTATCGTGTTGAATAAATCATTAATTAGATGAACCCTCACTTTATGATAATCCAATTCCTGTGATTAACACCCATTCTTCTTAGTGTTATCTAAGTTATTGATACACGCCGTCGGATAGCGAGTAAGATCAACGTTTAGCTATAATCAACAAAATTTGTGGATGGTTTCCTTTTGGATTGCATCGACTATATATTATATTCCTTTATATGTATATTCTATGCACACGCTCTGTGAAATTTGATTGGACAGGTTTCCCCCCATAACCCATAATACTTTACCTCTGTGTTATTCTTTCATGGGATTGACTACACAGGGTTGACTGCGATCTTCTCTGCACATGCTGGGTTTTTATTATTGATCCACTATGAATAGTTTCGAGCCTTCGTTGTGACTGGTGTGTAAGTATCCCTCGCCGTGACTCTATTGGTAGACTCTTCCATAGTGTTTTTCTGCACATCCTTCACCCTGACTGCATCTTTGTGAACCCTCAACTTGTTTCTCTTATATGCTTAGCATATGTGTGATTTTCCTTACCCATGGTCTCCTGCATGATTTTATGACTACGCTATTAAATTGATTTGAGAACCTAAAGTATGTTTACTAGTCTTATTAATATAATCTTATTTAATAGTTTTAATGTTCACATTCAGTTTTTGACCCTCAAAATGTGATGTATGCCTTTTTTCATCTCTTCACTTTTTCATGTTATATCTCTTGGTACCCTTTCCTTGCAACTTGGTTGCAAAAGTTGGAAAATATCAAGTCATACCTCTATGTACCCTTGCATTGAAATTAGGTTGCAGAAGTTGGTAAATGTATTTATTGTTTAAAGCAACAATAAATTTACAGTTTCTCTTAGAGTGACGACATGTAATTTGATAAAAATACATATTCAACTTGGATAAAATGGGTTAGAATGGCTCCAGCGAGCATTTCTGCACGCAGTTCCATGGCTTCTTGGTAGTCGTCTTCCTTGCACCCTTACCTTCTCCTTTTCTTTCCCTTCCCATCCTTTCTCATTATCATCACCCTGGGGTGAACCAGGCTCCCCCCTCACACATCCCAATTTTGCACCTCATTGACCCCCGACATAGCTACCATCCTGAACAACCTACTCTCCAAAGAGATCCCATCGTATGACGTTGTCAAGTCTGATGAGGAGTAGTAGAACACGCCTTAGGCCAACGGAAAACCTCGAACCAACACTTGCATTGGAATGTCAACAGAGAAACCCAGAATAAACCTGTTCCCCTCCAAGATTAATGCACATATCAAATACATCAGGACTTATGCCCTCATTGGAAAATTCATTGGAATCTGGCCTACTGAAAAAGCCCTACTCCTATGGATCCAAGCAAAATGGATACCCAATGCCCGCTTCAACCTGTAGCTAGGCTCGAAAGGCTTCTTTACAATCATTTTTACTCTGCTAGAGGATAGAGACTGGGGCCTAGAAGGAGGGCCCTCTTTTTTTTAACTCTGCAGGTCTTTTTCGTAGAAATTGGGTGGAGCGCTTCAACCCGGATACGGAAAACTTCTCTTGGGCCTCGGTCTGGTTCCATCTCTACTCACTCCCTCAGGAATATTGGGATGAGGAAACACTTAGAGACATTGGCAATATGCTAGGATATTTTGTTAAAGTGGCCGACCAAACCAGACAGCAAAGGTACACCTCATATGCTCGCATTTGTGTCTACATGCATATTGCCAAAACCGTACCAAAATCCATAATTCTAGCACATGAGGACAGTGAATGGATTCAACCATTAGACTATGAGCATGTACCCTTTAGATGCCAAAAATTTCACGAGCATGGTCATATTTACCGGGATTTCCCAAAGTGACCCGGGAAAAGTTAAAAAAAGAAAGTGAAATAGCCCATGGTTTTACTTACAATATTTAAATTATAAATGAGTTTTATAAAATATGCTTTGAGGACAAAGCATCATGAACAGGAATGTAATGTAACAAAAACTTAAATAATACATTATTCTACTAGCATCTGCAAGAGTCTTTGTTATTATTTAAGTTTTTGTTACATTACATTCCTGTACTTCATGATGCTTTGTCCTCAAAGCATATTTTATAAAACTCATTTATAATTTAAATATTGTAAGTAAAACCATGGGCTATTTCACTTTCTTTTTTTAACTTTTCCCCTTCTATTTCTTTGTTGATAATTTTTTCTTTTCTTATTCTTCATTTTTCACTCTTTTGTTAATAATTCTTTTTGGTTTTTTTGTTTTTTTAATTCTTCATTTTTCCCTCTTTTGTTGATAATTCTTTTTGTTTTTTTTTATTCTTCATTTTTCCCTCTCGTTCTTGCTTCATATTTGGAGTGGAATTAATACTTCTTCAATGAAATTCAAATGGCCAAAGGCCAATGTTTGGTCAAAAACCAATTTTTACCAGAGAAAATCTGAATATGGATGGCTAAAATCCATTGTGAGGTCAAAGACCTAAATTCAAGGAAACCTTGATCATTTTGGACAAAATCCGGAGATTAGTAGAAGCCCTAGGAAGGGCTCGCTCTAATACCAATGTACTATCCGTATCTAGATATTCTCAATGATTACTCAATTGAATAATCAACCAATGGAAAATAATTCCATATTGAAAATATAAAATAATATTAAAGATGAATGATGATAAAATATTACAAAGTGAGTGCCATATATATATATTAATTGTAAAGGCATTTTGGATACCATCCATGAAAGGATGTGCCATTTTTGAATAGTTTACTAAAAACCATTTATTAATTATTAATTATTAATATCAGTATATATTAATATTAATAATTAATATTGATCTTTAATATATATATATATTGTTTGTTGTTATTATTTAAGTTTGTTACAAACCCTGAAATGTCGCCCAAGCCAGAGATGGAAGCAGTGCAAACCTAGGATTCTCTTCTAACCACTTAATAAGCGGATGTCCTAATGGATGAGGAAATGGGTGACATATATATGGGAGATATGGACCTTATAGGATTGGAAGATTCCTGCAAGAATAATACCTTTCAATACATCACCCCCAAGCAGATAGAAATGCTCACTGACATCCTACATAATGCCAAATCCAACAACAAGCTGGTTATTATCACCAAAACCCCTAAAGAAATCAAGGAAAAAAACAAGGAAACCAAGAAGAGAGGAAGGAAAATTACCCTTCAAATAATAACCAATCTAGACTGGTTGAATCAAGTCAGTATTCTTAGCTTACTGAATTCTTTCCTCTTAAATCCATTGTTAACCAATGACGATTGTATCCTGGAATATAATAGGTATCAATAGTTCCAGCAAGCACAGAATGATCAAGAAAAAGATCCAAGATGACAAACCTTCCATCCTTATGTTACAAGAAACTAAATCCAATAGTTCCAATATGGACTCTCTAATGTCCAAACTCTGGCACATAAGCCAGTCCATTTCCCTTAACTCCTACAGGGCCTCATGGGGTCTCACTATCTCTTGGAATCCTGCTAAAGTGGATCTGGAACACTTCTTATCCTCATGCCACTCCATCACTGTTATTTTTCATCCCATTGGCACCAACCTTCATGATCGAATAACCAATGTTTATGGATCCCAACTCCCTGAACAAAAGTCTTATTTTCTCAACTTTGTCTAATGGATTTTCCTAGACCAAGCACATCCCATGGACGTCCTTGGTGGCAACATTAATCTTATCACATTCCTACAGGAAAAGAGTGGAGGGGAGCNAACTTTGTCTAATGGATTTTCCTAGACCAAGCACATCCCATGGACGTCCTTGGTGGCAACATTAATCTTATCACATTCCTACAGGAAAAGAGTGGAGGGTAGCGTATGCTTGCCGAGGAAGGAAAACTATTCAAGGGATTTATTGAGAACAACAACTTAATCGCCTCCACACTAACAATGGCATCCATACCTAGAAAAAATGAAGGGGCAGAGCTGCTCATATCGCCTCCAAGATGGATTGCTTTCTCATCTCAGAACACATCATGCTTCGAAATTATGAGATCATTGCTTCATTCTCCCGGATGTAGGCTTTGATCATTGGCCAATCTGTTTAAACTGGCAAATTGATGCGGAGGCAAAAAAAAGATGTTTCAGTTTGAGAAATTCCGGTTCACACATCCATATTTTCATGAGATGATCACAAAATGGTGGCAGAAAACGTAGGTCACTCGCAGATCATGCATGCATAAACTCCAAATAAAATTGAAACTTCTCAAGAAGCACCTTAAGTAATGGAACAAGCACACATTTGGGAACATTTTTTCCAGCAAATCTCTTCTGGAGTAAGACATGGAACACCTTCAACAACAGATCATCACCTCTGGGCGCACAGAGTATTCCACCTCTCAGGAACAACAACTTCTCCTATAGATAGCGAAACAAACTAAACAAGAGGACATATACTGGCTGGAACAAAATTCACACACATCAAATGGCTAAGGGATGGGGAACTCAACACATCCTTCTTTCAAAGATCCACTATACAACACAACATGCACAACCATATCACCAACCTCAAGAATAATGACTATATTCTTCTTGAGAGTCACAAAATCGAGCTGGTCTCCTACTAAGAGGACATTCTGATTGAGAATGACCAGGATAGTGTCACGAATATCCAATATGTCACCTGTCATATACCCTCCCTGGTCACTGAGGAGAAAAATTCGATGCTCATGAGGCCTACTACACTTCAAGAAGTGACAACGACTATCAAGAAAATGAAAGAAGACAAATCCCTTGGCTCGGATGGCTTCACTATTAACTTCTTTCACTCATTGTTACAGAGAAAATTTCCTATGGCTTGGGGTACCACAATCGACATAGTAACCGTAGAAATCAATCCTTTCCCATATGCAAGAGAAACCAAACATCTAACACTAAAGGATCTCGAAACATACCTTATTCCGGATGGTTGATGTAGATCCCCATTGATCTTTTCCACTCAAGCTTGTATTAGCAATTTGCTCTCTCAACATTCAACAAACAAGACAAGCATGCTATATAATGGTGTTAGACCTACTCTATCATATATAATCAATAACATATAAGCATTTAAAAGCATCCATGGATTCAATATTCATTTAAATACACATTATTGGACAGAAAAAGATATTTCTATTAATATAAATTAGAGATTACAATAGTGACAACCTCTATCAGCACGTCTGCAAATCAGAGAACTGAGTCCTCCACTTGGGTCTCCACCACTTCAATCCTCCATCTCTTGATAGCAAACTCACAAGAAAAGGAAAGCTTGGGAAGAACAAAAAGTGTTCCAAGGGACAAAGGGATGAAGACTCAAGTATAAGCTCCAGCAACAATGGACTATAGTTTTCTTGCTCTTCAATTCCCCCTTCTTCAATGTATCCAAAGGGTTCCTTATATAGTGCTTCAATGGGGTAATGGAAGGTCAAGTTCAAGTGATCTCAAGGCATATGGAAGGCCAAGAGACAAGTGACTTAGATCCACATCAAGGAAAACTCTAGAACTATTTGGCCTTTTGCATACATCCCAATGTATGCAGGTTTTAGGGTCATATCCGTGTAGATACGCAAGAATAGGTTTAAAAGGCGCATATGGAAAATAATGCATGTTTTTAGGGATGATCTTGGAAATATAAAAGGTACAAAAATGGTCCATGGGGTCTAAAGAGTCCGTAGAGGGATAGGGAAGGCCATTACGGTGTGATCCACCATGTGAGGTAAAATCAGCTGTAACAGATTCCCCCTAATGTGTGAGGTCCGAGGGGTGATACGATGGCCGAAATAAATTAGAAGTCCATCCCAGAAGTGGAGTGATGAAGAACCAGGTAGAAGAACTAGCGATCCAATAGTATCATACAATAATCAAAATCTGCACATAACTGTAAGTACATATAGCAGTCCCAGATACATAAGAGTACAATGGCCATGAATAGGCATGATACAAAATATGACTTGTGTGGTCATTTCCATGTACAATATAGATAGTGTTGGTTGTGGAGCCTAATCTTCCAGATCTAGAGATATTATTCAGTTGTGATTGTAATCCAAGAGTACTGTACACTCGTTCCCCTTGCCTTGGGGTTTGGGGGTTGTTAT
>LPNX011174116.1:167188-199105 GCA_001517045.1 Pseudotsuga menziesii | reverse complement strand
ACGATCCTGGGAGGCCATTCAAGGTGGCCATCACCACTTTTGCATTCTTCACTTTTTCTTTTACCGCTTCAAGTTGTTCTTTGATTTGAGAGACTCTTACGACTGCATGGTCTCTGCATTCTGGATCTTCACATTCTTCAACTGGTTTCTTTAAGTCATATTCTAATTATGTTCTTCCCTTCAAATAGCTTGAAATTCTGGAAGACCTTCAACAACTTTGCTTGCAAAAGGTAGTGCTTTGTAATGCCAAAGCTCATTTGGCTCTACTATTTCATGGATCAAGGCTTGTTCTGGATATCCCTTCAATTTGTACAAGCCTCCTTCTTGTTCTTCAATCACTACCACATCATCGATAGTCTTTCCTTTTGGCCATATGATGACTTGACCATCTATGAATGCAGCCCGCATTCCTTTTGTATCAATGCTGAAATGGAGAGAAAGTTATTCTTCAATCCTAGCACAAACAATACTTATTTCATTGTTAGAGACTTACCAGAGTCTAGCTTGTATGAAGATTCCCCACTACCTGTTATTGGATATTGGTAGTCATCTCCTAGTTTCACCTTGTGAGGTGATTCATGTTCTGACAGTCTTACAAAGGATTCCTTGAATCCCGTCATATGTTTGGAAGCCCCACTATCTATAAGCCAATCATCACTTCCATGAGTAATGTTACCTATGAGAGATGATATCAGAACATATTCATCCTTGATTGAAGAATATTCACTTTCATATCTAGATCTCTTTTTGGATGGTTCATCATCCTCTGCAGCATGAGCATGATGTCTTCTTTGGCCTTGACCAAGTTCTTCTTGTGAAAGGCTTCTAACCTCGTCTCCCTCTGAAACTGGAACCTCTATACTCAGGTAGGTGTCCAATCCAGTTTCTTTAGAGAGATCAGATACTTCCAGGCTTGGAATTTGTCAACTTCCCCAAGCTTGTCACCAAGCTAATGTGATATATCATATTGAAATGAGAACGTCAAATGGAAATAGAAAAGGATTAGATCTTACCGATTTGAGGTGTCCGTCCTTGTCCCGGAGTTCACTGATCTAGGGTTTGTCACAGAAACCATAATTTTCAAAACTTGGAATCTTTCAGATCTGATTGGATAAATAGATATATCTCTTCAAATGGAGCTGTCCAATGTACTCCTTTTCTGAAAACAGTGGAGTGAACCTCCCGGAATAGGAAGCCCTAATTTTCCAATTTCTTCTGCAGAAATGCCTGTTTCTGTTTCTGTGATATCTCCAAAATTAATGCTCCTCTATGTCTAAAATTTCTCACTGAGGTAACCTCGCATGTTCCTGATCCAACACTGCAAGTTTAATCAGAATTGGTTTCACCATTTGGGATTTATGATCCTTTTCCCAAGGTGACATGATACAGGACTGTTTAGAACAGCAAAGTTGTACGGAATGCCACGTGTCATTGGTTCATCTTCTGAGTCTGATATTCAAACCACTGAAATTAAAGTCTGTGCCCTTTCTGGAACATCTTCAGGAATTCCATTTGGACCTCTGTAGCTCAAGATATTGTAGATCTCCCCAGATGTCCTGTTCAGGGATGAATTATGGAAGAGGCTGGAACCCTAACTGGGAGAGATCATATCTCCTAGAGTACAGCAAATATGAGTCTGCTTTTTGGACACAGGCTTCATCAGGATTTTATATTTGGCCCCTGCAATTTTTAGCTTCTGATACTTCGCCAATATTGGAATATAGCGACTGTACCAAAAATTAGTAGTTTTAGTATTTAGGGTTTCTCCTAGCTCAGGGTCAAACTACGGTTTGACTTTCCTGGAGTTTTACCCAACCAAATTTCTTGATCCAGGTCTCTAAACTTCGATTTTGATGAGGAGAATAATTCTATGCTAGTCTCACTCAAAAATTCATCTTCTGTAGAAAGCCCTAATTTCCGCATCGAAGACTGAAAATGCTCAGAATCAAATTCCGCTTCGACAGAAAGATGCGCCCTAAGGAGGAGAGTTGTTCCACCTTACTTTTGCTGAAGATCTGTGAAGGAAGATCCAAAAACTAGGAAGCCCTAGTTCCTGTAGCTGCACAATGTCTTCTTCTCAGGTTATCTCTGATACCATGTTAGTTTTTCATCACATTAAGCTAGCATTATGATCTTAGGATCTTTTCACTGAGAGAATAACAAGCACAACAATAAAACATAAGCACATCACAAGAGACAAGAGACACAAATATTTTTCCTCGGGGAAACCATAAAGGAGAAAACCCCGCAACTTCCTTAGAGATAGAATCAGCACCAAAACAGTAAGAGATCTCCCAAAATAGCAGTAGTCTTCTTCTTCTGTCTAGTCCCAAACTTTCCTTCTTCAGTAGTGCGCCACACTTGGAAGAGCAAGTGATATATTTCATAATGTGATAAATAGAGAGACTCTCACTCTCTATTTATATTCATCCATTCAATTGAATTTCCTTTTCACATGTAGGCTCAACCTAATAATTACTACTCGAGCCTACACCTTAATTAGTGTATAATAACTCAAGTGCCCCGAAATTGTGGGGACTTACCTAATGACTTGATATGACTTGATTACATTATTAATCCTCCCGATCGGAACATCGGGGCATGACCACATGACTCAAATACATAATAGAAACATCCCGGAATAAACATCGGGTTATAATACATAAGATACATAGAAGAATACATTCCTAAGCTACATATACATCAACACCTCTCTATTTAGTACACACTCACTCACACTCAGTTGTAGCACATAGCTGAGGAAGAAGAAGACACTGGGGCTATGAAGAAAGAGGTTACTGTTGTCGGGAGATCATCTTACTGTTTTGGGGTTTTACTTTTGGTGCTGATTTTATCTCTTAGGAAGTTGTGGGGTTTTCTCCATTTATGGTTTCCATGAGGAAAAACACTATGCTCATTGTCTCTTGTGTTTGATTGATGTACTTGTTATTCTCTCACTTAAAGATCCTAACATAATGATAGCTTGAATGATAAAATCTAACATGGTATCAGAGCTAACCTGAGAAGAAGACACTATGCAACTGTGAGAACTAGGGCTTCCTACTTTGTGGATCTCTCTCCATATATTTTCAGCAAAAGAAGGTTGGAATAACTCTCCTCCTTAGGGTGCATCTTTCTGTCGAAGTAGAATCCAATCTGAGGTTTTTTCAGTTTTGGACCCGACACTGCTGCCAGAAATTAGGGCTTTCCATAGAAGTGGAATTTTTCAGTGAGCCCAAGCCTGGATTGATATCCTCCTCAAAATCTAAGTTAGGGATAAAGATCAAAGCATTTGGTTGGACATAACTCTGGAAAAGCAAAACCCCAATCTGCTCCTGAACCAACACTGCAAAATTTCAGCTCCAAATCCAGATCCGACATCTTGAACTAGTAAGATCTAAATCTTTTGTATTTCCATTTGAGGCTCTTAGTTAATATTTCTCATCATACCAAGATTGATGAAAAGTTTGAGGGAGTTGATAACTTCTAAGCCTGGAAGTATAGGATCCCCCTCATCCTAGAAGAAAATGAGTTGGACTCCTATATCAATGAGGAGGTTCCAGTTCCAAAGGGAGATGAGGCTAAGGCCTTACACAAGAAGAAGTTGGTTATGGAAAAGAGGATCATTGTTGATTCAATCAAGGATCTCCTCATACCACAGGTGTCCTCCCTAAAGACACCTAAATCTATGTTTGATTCCCTAACCAAATTGTTTGAAGGGAAGAACATAAACCGGAAGATGACTCTGAGACTCCCAACTGAAGAATGTAAAGATCCAGAATGCTAAGACCATCCAGTCTTACTTCACAAGGGTCTCTCATATCAAGGAATAGCTATAAGTAGTAGATGAAGAAGTGGAGAATGCAAAGGTTGCGATGACCACCTTGAATGGTCTCCCTAGATCATGGGACTCTATTCAAGGGACATGTGCCAGAAAGAAGCTAGTCAAGTTCAACAAACTATGGGAAGAATGCTCTCAACAAGAAGGTCAAATAGCAGCTCGAGAAGAAAAGATGGGAAGTTAAGATCAAGCCCACACAATTAATTCTAATAAAAGCAAAAGAATTTCTCATCACTCTAGAGGTAAGCATTTCTCTAAAACTAACTCTAGAAAATACTTGTCTAGAAGCAAATGTTATACATGTGATGAAGTAGGACACTTTGCAAAATATTGTCCTAAAAGAAAAAATAATAAAAAGGGAAACAAGAGAAAACATCATGCTCATGCTGCAGAGGATGATGAACCATCCAAGAAGAGAACTAGATATGAAAGTGAAGACTCTTCGAGTGATGAAGAATATGTCTTGATTTCTGCTGTCATGGGAAACATCACACATGGAAGCAATGATTGGCTTATAGATAGTGGGGCTTCCAAACATATGATAGGATTCAAAGAGTCCTTTGTAAAACTTTCAGAACATGAATCACCTCACAAGGTGAAACTTGGAGATGACTACCAGTATCCAATAAAAGGTTGTGTGGAATCCTCCTATAAGCTAGACTCTAGAAATTCTATGAAGATGCAAGATGTATTGTTTGTACCAAGACTCAAGAATAACCTTCTATCCATATCTACATTAGATGCAAAAGGCATGCAGGTTGCATTTATAGATGGCCAAGTTATCATGTGGCCAAAAGGAAAGACTATTAATGATGCAGTAGTGATTGGGGAACAAGAAGGAGGTCTATACAAATTGAAGGGCCATCCAGAACAAACCTTGGTCCATGACACCGTAGAGCCAAATGAAATTTGGCATAGAAGGCTTGCACGTGTGCATTATAGAGCACTACCGCTTGCAAGAAAAGCTATTGAAGGTCTTCTATAAATTCAATAAAAACATGATGGGGTCTGCAAAGGATGTACGAAAGGAAATAATACAAAGAAGACATTTCCAAGTAGCGAAAGAAAAGAAAAAGGAATCTTGGAAATCATCCACTCCGATGTATGCGGTCCAATTGCATCAAGCTCACTAAGCATGTATGTATATTATGTTTCTTTTATTGATGACTTTTCTAGGAAGACATGGATTTACTTCATGAAGAACAAAGATGAAGTATTTAGCAAATTCAAGGAATTCAAAGCCTTGATTGAGAATCACACAAAAAAGAAGATCAAGACCTTTTGATTAGATAATGGCAGAGAATTCACATCAAATGAATTCAAAGAGTTATGCAAAGACTCGGGGATTAAGAGGGAGTTGTCCACTCCTTATAATCCACAACAAAATGGGATTGTAGAACTATCATGGAAGCTGTAAGAGCTATGCTTCATGATCAAGATCTTCCTATGCATCTTTAGGAAGAAGCTTCCAGAGAAACGGTTTATGTACAGAACCGTACTCCACACGGAGTACTCGAGAACAAGAATCCTAAAGAAGTCTTCTCCGGTAAGAAACCATAAGTCATCCATCTTAGAATATTCAGCTGTCCATTGTACATACACATTCCAAAAGAGAAGAGAATTAAATTAGATCCTTCAGGAAAGAAGGGTATATTTGTGGGATAATCTGAAAGATCGAAGGCTTACAAAATATACTTCCCAGGATTCAAGAAGATCGACATCAGTAAGGATGTGACATTCAATGAAGATTCAACTTACAACAAATCTAGAGAGAGACCTGGTGAAGAACTTGTAGAAGTAGAAGCACCCAGAATTCATGATACACCCATGAATGAAGAAACTCAAGAAGAAGATCGAGAATTTGAAGAACCTCAAGAACCTATAGATCCACCTCCAAAGAAGAATCCTCATAAGATGAAACTTGCTTGGGTACGAGAAGCTATCCAAGGTGCGGAAAGATATGGGGCTCTAGAAGAGAATCACAGAGAAAGAAAGAGAACTGATCCTGCTCTAGGTATGTAGCATTACTATGTGATTTCATTGATAAAGAACCTTCCAATTATGAAGAAGTGATAGAATGGAAAGAATGGAAGGATGCTATGATCGAAGAGTATCAATCGATCATGAATAATGATGTTTGGGATGTTGTCCCAAGACTAGAAGAGAAGTCAGTTGTAACTTCCAAATGGATCTACAAGATCAAGCATGCTACAGACGGTAGCATAGAGAAATATAAAGAAAGATTGGTTGCTTGTGGTTCCCAAAAAGAAGGAATAGATTATGAAGAAACCTTTGCACCTGTAGCCTGATACACTTCCATTAGATCAATACTTGCTCTGGCTGCAGTAATGAAATGGAATATAGACCAAATGGATGTCAAGACTGCTTTCTTGAATGGTGTAGTAGAAGAGGAAGTGTATGTGGAGCAGCCACTCGGTTTTGAGACACATGACAAAGAGTCTCATGTATGTAGATTGAAGAAATCCCTGTATGGTTTGAAACAGGCGCCCAGGACATGGTACGATAGAATTGGCAGCTTTCTATCTAGTTTGTGCTTTACTAAGAGTAAAGTAGATTCCAACCTTTACTACAAGGTTGAAGGTGGCAACCCAATGATGCTCATACTGTATGTAGATGATTTGTTTGTGATAGGTATGGATGGGTTGATTGCTGATACAAAGAGAAAGATTGTTGCCAAGTTTGAAATGAAAGACTTGGGTATGATGCGTTATTTTCTAGGCATGGAGGTGTGGCAGAGTGAAAATGGGATTACCTAGGACAAGGGAAATATAAGGTAGAGATCCTGAAGAGATTCGAGATGATGGATTGCAAGGCCATGACCACACCCATGACATTGAACCTAAAGCTATTGAGTGATGCATCATCAGAAGCGGTTGATGCCATGATGTATCATCAGATGATTGGGACCTTGATGTACCTGATGAACATGAGACTAGAAATTTGATTTGCTGTGAACACCTTGAGCCAGTTCTTGACAGATCTGATACATGTTCACTTGATTGCTACAAAGCATATTCTAAGGTACCTGAAGGGTACACTTGATTATGGGCCCAAGTATGATGCGAATCAAAATATTAAACTAGAGGGTTATGTTGATTCAGATTGGGCAGGTAGTGCCATCGATAGGAACAACACTTTAGGATCCTGTTTCAGTATGGGATCAGGTGTGATCTCTTAGTTTAGTAGGAAGCAATCCTTTGTGGCATTGAGTATAGTTGAAGCAAAGTATGTCGCAACTTGTTCAGCTAGTTGTGAGGTAGTATGGCTGAGGAAGCAATTGTCTGGCTTATTTTATCTCCAGATGGATGTTGCTTTTATACATTGTGACAACCAGAGTTGTGTGAAGTTGTTGGAGAACCCAGTGTTCCATGACAAGTCGAAGCATATCGAGATCAAGTATCACTATATCAGGGATATGGTGCAGAGGGGAGTAGTGAAGCTCCAGTATGTTGTGAAGGACGAACATATAGCTGATGTGTTAATGAAGCCATTGGCCAGAGTGAAGTTTTAGTACTTTAGGGAGAAGTTTGGTGTTCTCCAGATCAAGGCCCCTTCCAAGGGGAAGTGATGAGTCCATAAGCCATTCTGATGAGTAGGTCAGGTGTAAGAGTTGAGCCATTTTGTCATGGTGGGAGGATTGGTTCCTTCCATGTCAGATATGAGTGCTGAGCCATTTTGACATGACTGTAGGATTGGTTCCTACATGATCAGATATAAGGGCTATTTCCATTCTTGGAATGGAGGTGCTTGGTTAGTTACCAGGAATACTTAGTCTAGGATTGAGGGCATTTCTGATATGATTGTAAGAAGTAGTCTCACATGATCAAATGTGAGTGCATGGCCATTCTGATGTGATTAAGGGATGTGTTTCCACTTGATAAGATATAAGGTCTATTGCCATTCTGTCATGGTGAGAGGATTTCTTCCTTCCATGTCAGATGTGAGTTCCAGCCATTCTGATGTGACTGTAGGATTAGTTCCTACATGATCAAATGTAAGGGACACCACCTTTCTGATGAGTCAAGGTCAGATGTGAGTGCCGACCATTCTGATGTGACTGTAGGATTGGTTCCTACATGATCAGATGTAAGGGCTATCACCATTCTGTCATGGTGAGAGGATTTTTTCCTTCCATGTTAGATGTGAGTGCTGGCCATTCTGACTTAGGGTCAGATGTAAGGGCTACTGCCTTTTTTATGAGTCAAGTTTAGATGTGAGTTTTGGCCATTCTAACTTAGGGTAATATGTAAGGGCTACTTCCATTCTCTAAATGGAGGCACCTGGTCAGTTACCAGGAACCCTCAGTCTAGGACTGAGTGCCTTTCTGACGAGTCAAGGTCAAATGTAAGTGTTGTGCCTTTCTGACGAGTCAAGGTTAGATGTGAGTGTTGGCCATTCTGACTTAGGGTCAAATATAAGGGCTACCAAAGACCTAAAAGGAGGTAGGCCTATAACCAGCATAAGAAAGGGCTGGCTCTGTAGAACTTCCTTTGATGAGAAGAATCATGAGATAGCACATATGATGATGATCTTGTGATGATCCAGATCAAGCTATGATTTAGATCTAGTTATGATGTCTCCGAGATGATCCAGATTGAGTGATGATCTAGATCCAGTAGTGATGATCTAGATCTAGTGATGATCCAAATCCAGTGATGATGATCCAGATTGAGTGATGATCCAGATCCAGTGATGATGATCTAGATTGAGTGATGATACATAACCATATGAAGATGACTAGAAGATGATGATGATGAGAACTTGACGATGACCCAGATGATATAGAGAAGAAGACTTGTGCTGAAAAATTGTGTCGAGAGAATACCTTCCTAGTTAAGAGGGAGTGTTGATGTATATGTAAATTTGGAATGTATTCACTTGTATTTCTTATATATTGTAACCCGATGTTTATTATAGTATGTATTTGTGATGTACTTGAGTCATGTCATGCCCTGATGTTCCTATCGGGATATTCTATAATGTAAACAAGTCATGTCAAGTTATTGTGGGTAACCCTCCTATTGATTAAGGGTTAAAGTCCACGCAGTTCCGGGGCACTAGGATTATTAGAATCTCCTATAGAAGTCATCCCTAGTAGGGTTTAGTCATGTCAGGAATTAGTATAAATAGAGAGCTAGCCTCTCCATTTAGTACACACTCACTCACACTAAGTTGTAGTGCATAGCTGAGGAAGAAGAAGACACTGGGGCTAGGAAGAAAGAGGTTACCACTGTCAGGAGATCATCTTACTGTTTTGGGGTTTTACTTTTGGTGTTGATTCTATCTCTGAGGAAGTTGCAGGGTTTTCTCCATTTATGTTTTCCCCGAGGAAAAAAAATGTGTTCATTGTGTCTTGTGTTTGATTGTTGTACTTGTTATTCTCTCAGTTAAAGATCCTAACATAATGCTAGCTTGAATGATAAAATATAACAGTGACAACCCCACTAGACTAACCTACTTTATTAGAGGGTGTTGAGGGTTGAACCACTCGAGCACTTGGTGAAAGGGGTGTAGTAAATGAACTAGGTCTTGGAGTATTCACCGAGGGAGGTGGGACTCCACCAGACAAAATGGCTGAAGTTGGGGTAGATATACCCTCTCCTAAGCTAGACATAATTGAAATCAAAGGTACACCAAAAAAATGTGAGGTAAAAGGTAGGACCTAGACTATCACAGGATCGTTCAGATTAGTCAAAGGTGAATTAAATTTTCTTGCAAACTCGTCATCCTGCAAGTCTTCTATCTCTACTATTGATGTTTCTTCTTGATTAAGCCTAAGTTCTGGTTCACCTGGAAATTCGCTAACACCTGTTGGTTCAAATGAACCGTCTGTGTCAAGTCTCCACCTTTGAGGTGGTGGTGGAGGCTCCACTGTATCAAATGGAGGAAGGTTCTGCAACCTTATGGATCGACGAAGAGGTTGGTCCTCCACAGCTATAAATTTGACTCACACACCTAAAGTCCAACTAAACACAAACAAACTAGACATCACACACTACAAATCTCCTATGTAACACAGACACAAGCAATACAAGATACACCTTCAAAAGGAAATCCTGGGATGATTAGGGCCCATATCCAACTAGTGAAGATCGAAGGATGGTTACTTGGAATCTCATGAATATGCTTCTACATGCAAGTGCTGGAATCACCCAACTGCCCTCCCAAATTGTCAATTGATGCTACCTTCCAAGTCTGTCCTATGTGTACTAGAAATATCCTTCTAATACCACCTATGTGTGATCCTAGTGTATGGAGACTAAGGCTACCAAATCTACACTAATACTCCAACAGAGCAATCGCAATCCTGATCATTATGCATGCGAAGGGTCACCTAATCCTGAAATGTTAGAAAACAGGACCGAAGAGCAATAACAGATATACAGTTAAATCAATAAACAAGATGCAAAACAAATTAAAACAGTACAAAGAGACACAGATATAACGTGGTTCACCCAAACGATGGGCTACGTCCACAAAGAAATTTTGCCAGTCCTTTTATTGCAGTCCAGAAAGATGAAGGGATACACCCTCAAACAAAATCGTTGCACTTCCTCTTCACGCTCTCACAGTCTCTCTTCCAGTACAATACAATCCCACATCCAGTACAATACAGTACACATATCTAGTACCTTGATTTACAATGGAGCCTCCTCAAGCCTTACAAAGGCTTAATCATATGCAATACCATGGGACAATACCATGGGCTACAACAAACCATGTGCCCAAACCATGTGCTAGACCTAACCACCTTTGACTCGATCTCAAGTCAAGGTTAACACATGCAATACCATGGGATAATACCATGGGCTACAACAAACCATGTGCCCAAACCATGTGCTAGACCTAACCACCTTTGAATCGATCTCAAGTCAAGGTTAACACATGCAATACCATGGGACAATACCATGGGCTACAAAAAACCATGTGCCCAAACCATGTGCTAGACCTAACCACCTTTGACTTGATCTCAAGTCAAGGTTAACTCTAACAATCCCCTCTTTAAACTTGACTTGGAGTAATCACCAACTCTCCTCAAGTATTTACCAAGGAATCTTACATACACCCCCCTATCACCTAGTTCTATCTCCTGACTTTACCGGTGAGTTACCAGGGGTATGCATGCCTTACCAGGTCTTACAGCCATATGCCCATTTACATGCAAACTGCTCCATTACATTTTTTTTATGTGCCTTCATGGTGACTAATCACAGCAAATCTACCGCTGCTGCACTTGTTGGACCTTGGACTTGGAAAATTTCTTCTTTTCACCTTCATGCTTTAAGGCCAACAGAAACCGAGCAGGAACTCAGTTTCTCTCTGGTTACTCCCTTTGTCAGCATGTCTGCAGGATTTTGGCTAGTGTGAATCTTTTCCAGTTTTAACAGTTCTTCATCTAGAACAGATCTTATGAAGTGGTACTTGAGTTCTATATGTTTAGTCCTTGAATGAAAGACTGAGTTCTTTGCAAGATGAATGGCACTCTGGCTGTCACTGTACAACCTACTATTCTCCTGTTTCTTACCCAATTCTTCCATGAACCTCTGCAACCAAATCATCTCCTTACTAGCCTCTGTAGCAGCAACATACTTTGCTTTCGTTGTTGAAAGTGAAACAACCTGTTGCAGTTTTGAAATCCAACTTATTGTTGTTCCACCTATAGTGAACACATACCCTGTGGTGCTCCTCCTGCTGTCTTTATCACCAACCATATATGCATCAACATATCCCTGTAGAACAGTGTCTGAACCTCCAAAACATAATGCATGAGAAGTGGTACCTCTCAAATACCTGAGAATCCATTGTACTGCTTTCCAATGCTCTTTACCTCGATTATTCATATACCTGCTCACAACTCCCACTGCATGTGCAATATCTGGTCTTGTGCACACCATGGCATACATCAAACTCCCAACTGCTGATGTATAGGGAATCTTGGACATGTAATCTACCTCTTCCTGTGTCTCTGGACATATATGCTTGCTTAGTTTGAAATGGCTTGCCAAAGGTGTGCTGACTGGTTTTGCATTCTGCATTCTAAACCTCTGCAACACCTTTTCTATGTCCTCACCTTGAGACAATGTCAATTTGCAATTTTTCCTGTCTCTTATTATTCTCATACCAAGGATTTGCTTTGCAACACCCAAATCCTTCATCACAAATGATTTAGCTAGTTTTATTTTGAGCACATTTATATCCTGCATGTTAGACCCTGCAACAAGCATGTCATCCACATACAATAACAAGATAATATATCTTCCCTTATCTAGCCTCTTGAAATAAACACAGTGGTCAGAATGACATCTATCATAACCTTGTTCTATCATAAACTTATCAAATTTTAAATACCACTTCCTTGGAGCTTGCTTCAGGCCATACAAGCTCTTCTTCAACCTGCAAACCAAATTCTCCTTCCCTTTGACCTCATACCCTTGTGGCTGCTGCATATAAATCTCTTCCTCCAAATCCCCATGGAGAAAGGTTGTTTTTACATCTAATTGTTCAAGATGCAAATCTTCTACCACCACTAGACTTAAAATAGTTCTATTGAAGTCATTTTAACAATAGGAGAAAATATTTCATAAAAGTCTATACCTTTCTTTTGTGCAAACCCCTTTACAACAAGTCTATCCTTGTACAGCTTCTTTCCTCCATCTTCTTCCTTAAACTTGTAAACCCATTTATTCTGCAATACCCTTTTTCCTACAGACAACTTAACTAGATTCCAAGTCTGGTTTCTTACCAATGAGTCCATTTCCTCATCCATGCCTTGCTCCCACTTCTTTCTAGTTTCTACCTGCATTGCTTCTTCAAAACATTCTAGCTCACCAGAATCAGTCATCAATAAATAATACAGTGAAGGAGAGAATCGTTCAGGGGGTCTACTTAACCTGGTAGACCTTCCTACAGTTGCAGGAATTTCAGGTACCTGCTGCTGCTCTTGATTTTCTGGTGGTTTTGGAAATTCATTTTCTTTGATTTCATAAAGCACTGTGTACTCTGTGTTTTCCTTTTCTTCTTTCTTTCCTTGTAATTGATCTTTGTACATGACCTTTTCATTGAATACTACATCTCTACTCCTAATGATTTTGCGATTTTTAAGATCCCATAAGCGATAACCAAAATCATCAACCCCGTATCCAATAAAGGTACATTTCTTGGATTTAGCCTCACTCTTTGTTCTATCATCTTTATCAATATGGACAAATGCTTCACAACCAAAAGTTCTCAGAAATGAGTATTTTACCTATTTACCTGTCCATGCCTCCTCTGGAATTCCACCATCCAAAGCGCTTGAAGGCCCTCTATTTATTAAATAAACAACAGTGTTTACAGCATCAGCCCAAAACTGTAAGGGCAACCCTGCATGCAATCTCATACACCTTGCACACTCCATGATCATTCTGTTCATCCTTTCTGACACACCATTTTCTTGGGGTGTTCCGGGGACTATCTTCTCTCTACGAATCCCATTGTGTGAACAGTAACTGTCAAACTCCTTGCTGTAGTATTCGCCTCCATTATCAGGTCTGAGACATTTCAACCTTTTTCTTGTATCATTTTCAACCAAAGCTTTCCACTTCTTAAAAGTATCAAACACATCAGATTTCTGTCTAATGCAATAAACCCAAGTTTTTCTAGTTGCATCATCAATAAAAGTAACATAATAACGAGAGCCACCAAGAGATTGTACCTGAGCTCGTCCCCATACATCTGTATGGACAAGCTCTAACTTTTCACTCTTCTTTTGTTTCCCAACCCTGAGAAATCTAACTCTCTTATGTTTTCCATAAACACAGTTCTCACAAAATTCCAAACTTACCTGCTTTAGATCTGGAAGCAGTTTCCTTGAGTGGAGAATCTACATCCCCTTCTCACTCATGTGGCCAAGCCTATGATGCCACAATGCTGCACCTATTTCTGTGGAAGCTACAGAAATAGAATAATCAGTGTTATGAAGACATAAATATAACATACCTATCCTATCTCCTTTTGCAATTACCATTGATCCTTTAGTGACCTTCCACCACATTTCTCCAAACGTAGACAAACAACCGCCATCTCCCAACTACCCTATTGAGATTAGATTTCTTTTCATAGTAGGAATGTGCCTTACATCCTTTAGCAACCAGTCATTTCCATTATTTATTTTGATCCGTACATTAACCTTTCCAACAAGTTTACATGGTTCATCATCCCCCAATAACACATGCCCAAAATCACCTTGAACATAATCATAAAAGAATTTCCTATGGGGTGTAGCATGACATGAACCCCCTAAATCTACTACCCAGTAATCACTAGTATTATCTAATGCAAGAATCAAAGCATCTTGTAACACATCACCTGCTACATTAGCTTCCTAGGTAGTCTCTTGTTGCCTCTCACCTTTCTTCTTTGGTGCTCTGTAGTCTTTCTTTAGATGTCCTTTCTTACCGCAGTTCCAACATTATATTTTTTTGAATCTGGACTTGGATCTTCCCTTTTTATACTTGTCGTGATTTCCTGGGATCCTTCCTCTCTCGTTTTGTCTCCCTCTACTCTCCAAGGTCAATGCATTACCTGATGTCTCACCTGTGCTTTTTCTTTGCATTTCCTTGCTAAGAATAACACCAACAACATCGTCAAACTTAAGATTGTTTGAACTAGGGATAGAGTTACTTACAGCCATGACCAAGCTATTCCAGCTTTTTGGCAATGAGCACAAGATTAGAAAATCCCTAACCTCATTATCAAAGTTCACTTTTACAGAACTTAACTGACTGGTAAGTGTATTAAACTCATTTAAATGGTCAGCAACAGATCCACTTTCCGACATCTTCATATTAAATAAACGCTTCATTAAAAATACTTTGTTAGAAGCAGAGTGTTTTTCGTAGAGCTTACTCAATGCGCTCATCACACCCTCTGTTGTTATTTCTTTCAAAATATTGAAGGCCACCGATGAAGCTAGGCACAACCGTATTGTTCCTAGTGCCTTTCTATCAAGAACCTCCCATTCTTCATCCTTCATAGCCGCTGGCTGTTTTGCTTTTCTGCCCAACGGTAGGTACAGATCTTTCTGGTACAGATAGTCCTCCATTTGCATCTTCCATAACTGATAGTTTTGGCCGTTAAATTTATCGACCCTAAACTTTCCTTCTTCTGCCATTGCTCCCACTCGGACCATGAACCCTTCTTTCCTGCGAGTTTACAAACCAAATAGACCTTTTGGCTCTGATACCAATTGTTAGAAAACAGGACAGCAGAGCAATAACAGATATATAGTTAAATCAATAAACAAGATGCAAAACAAATTAAAACAGTACAGAGAGACACAGATATAACGTGGTTCACCCAAACAATGGGCTACGTCCACAAAGAAATTTTGCCAGTCCTTTTATTGCAGTCCAGAAAGATGAAGGGATACACCCTGCAGCAAAACCACTACACTTCCTCTTCATGCTCTCACAGTCTCTCTTCCAGTACAATACAATGCCCACATCCAGTACAATACAATACACATATCTAGTACCTTGATTTACAATGGAGCCTCCTCAAGCCTTATAAAGGCTTAATCATATGCAATACCATGGGACAATACCATGGGCTACAACAAACCATGTGCCCAAACCATGTGCTAGACCTAACCACCTTTGACTCGATCTCAAGTCAAGGTTAACACATGCAATACCATGGGACAATAACATGGGATACAACAAACCATGTGCCCAAACCATGTGCTAGACCTAACCACCTTTGACTCGATCTCAAGTCAAGGTTAACACATGCAATACCATGGGACAATACCATGGGCTACAACAAACCATGTGCCCAAACCATGTGCTAGACCTAACCACCTTTGACTCGATCTCAAGTCAAGGTTAACCCTAACATGAAATGCTATCAATACTGGCACTGCACAAGGCCGAAAAGGTGGTATTGACAAGACCCTGAACGCACAACAATCTTGGTAAACGATCGAATAAGGAAGCAGAGGGTTATCCCCTTAACCAAGCTCTCACATGGTCTCGTGCTTAAATCTTATGTGAGAGGAGATTTCAGGATTATCTCTTGTAGAAGTGTATTTACCTAAAGAAAGGCCACTACGTCTGAAATCTAAGTGTTTTTTGATAGTTTAAAACACCTAGTCCAAAAACCCAGCCTAAGCTAGTTGATGATTGATCCGATAAAAGGAAAATCACAATAATTTTTAATTAAACGTTCTTTTTAATGGATTTATTACTCAAGGGTAGTGGAGTGGGACTGAATGATTTTATAGACTCAACATAATGAAAGCAAATGATGTATAATTTTTTCAAAATGAATGCAACTACTAATGCAATTTTTTCCTTTCTTTTGTAAATGAAAGTTAATGATTTTTTTTCTTTTTTCAAACAACTTGAGAAACTACAAGACTTATTTTTTTAATTTTTTTTGAAAAATAGTAAGAAAAAACAAATAATGCAACTTAATGCAAAATGCAAACTTCCTTTTGTCTTTCTTTTTTTGAAAAATTCAAAAACTATATGCAACTAAATGCAATTTAAGCAAGTTAATGATATGATCATATAAAGCATGTAAATGATAACAGTCAGATCCCATAGTAACAATATTCAACCAAAGAGGCAGAGAAGACTCAAACCCTAGACTTGGGAGCAACTATTGAGTCATAGGACAAATAGATCCAGAAAATATAAATAATGACTCACCTAGACTACCAGAAAAGAAATCCAAGGTATATCAGTTTCCAAAGAGGACTGATAGACACCAGTGACTCAAAAAGACACAAGCATTCCAAACAATCAGCCAAGTAGGAAGAACCTAACACATTCACAAAATGACTCAAACCCTAACTTGCTCAAGCAAACTTGACTTAACAAGCGATCAGTGAAATGTATAGACCCAAATACACAGTACAAAGCTAAATAAGAACCCTCAAAACGAACCTGAAGGATAAAAAATCAAAGGAAAATAAAACCTTAACAGTCTGACAGACACCTACAGGAATTCGTGACTGTCATTAAGACAACCCACGTACCATTCACGACTGTTATCGAAGAAACCCACGAATACAACAGATAATTCGCGGATGTATATACTGACAACCCGCGAATGCAGCCAAAATTTTCCAAAGAGAAAAATAAATGGCCAAAAGGTTTTGAGTATGAAGCACTAACAACTACAGGAAAAAACTAAACAAATCACTCACAGAATCAAACAGAGAAAAACTGTTAGAAAACCAAAGGAATGGACTCCCCAATGGAGTCGTTAGTTCTCTTGTTCAAGGAAATACAACCTTATAACTAAGGGTCTGGGGTTATCAACATACTAAAATAAACTTGCATACATTCAACAGTTTGAGAATTTGATAGAGAAATAAGGAAGAAAGTAAGTGTAAATTGTTTATGGAGGTTGGTCCAAGAATTCTTCTTCAATCCCAAATTGCTCCAACAAATTCTAGGGAATATCCACACATCCAAAGAGACATACCTTTCGTGCAATATCTTATATATTATATAAGTGATTAATGAAATAATATGCTCGCAATGAAATGACAAGACAGTTCAGAAATCATAATACATAAGAGTACAAAGACACAAAATTGGAAGAAAACCTCTCTTTATTGATAAACAAGTGATGGAAGATTACAAACAGTATCTGATACAAGTCCTCCTCTACCTACCAAGGAAACTGAGTTCTATTGCTCGAAGATCTCCAAAGGCAATCACCAGCGTAACGTTTCTGTATAATGAATGATATCTTTAGCCTAAACCCCTACCCTCTATTTATACTTGAGGAAAGAGAGAGGTCACGAAGGTTGAGATGGTTGAGGAAGTTGGGATAGTTATGATTAGGAACCCAACTTTCCTCGACTAAAATTGTTTAATTTTTTAATGTTTTGGATTAGTGCATTCATGACTCTTGATACTAGCAAGTCACATGTTATATGAGACTCTCATAAGGGAAAATTGTGTGTACAAGGCATGATCATCTATTCATGAGTTTCAATGTCAACACTCGCGAATGATACACATGTTTCAATGGAAATAGTCATGAATTCTCCTTAATCACCTTATAAAAAATAAGTAAAGCTGGCATGATGATAATATATAAAGGAACATGCACATCTATAAGGTTTTGGCCACTTCCATCCATTTTGTGATTTTTTGTACCGACACATTGAGTGTTAGTACTCAGACGAAGAAGTTCCAATTCACATGATAACACACACATACCAGATACAACAGAGTGAGGATGTATGAGAAGACAAACAAGGGCACACGAGCAGACTGATGTGGGAACATGAGCAGACAAGTTGAGCCTGGAGCACCAGCACTAGCAAAGCACGATCATGAGGGTGTCAAACATGAAAAATGACAAATAGGGGAAACAATAAGCAGATGTGGTGCACCAACACTAGCAGAGCATGAGCACCAACAACAGAGCACAAGCATGAGCACCAGTAGAGCACGAGCATGAGTACCCACACCAGTACCAACAGAGCACGAGCACCAACACCATCAGAGCATGAGCAGTGAACCAACAACATAGCACGAGCACCAGTAGAGCACGAGCATGAGCATGAGCACCAGCTCTAGCAGAGCACTAGGAAAACGAGAAGCAAATAGGGCGCACCAGCACCATCATAGGGTAAACGATGAATAGGTAAAACGATGAAATAATAAATAGTGGTGTTCCGTTAATACATATATAAAGTTTTTTGGCCGAAAACATTTTTGACTGAACAACTTTTAAGCCGAAAAAAAACTTTCGGCTGAACAAATGTTCGACCGGACACGTGTTCATTCAAAAACATATCTGTTGGACGTTATTTTCCTGCCCATCCATGCAAAGAGCACATTACAGGGCACACCGTTAACTTTAACTTTTGTTCGAACAAGTTTTTCGGTCGAAATTTAGTTGCATTTTTTCAGCCGAAAACATAAATTAGTTCAGTTAAATGATGTTGGAATACAGATTCCGAAAATTGATTCTCACGGAATAGACATCAAGGTTCATGATTTCACCCTGCAATATTACATTGGTGTGGGAAAAAAAGTGCCACATTGTATGTGAAAAAGAGGCAAAAGGAAGAAAAAAATATCTATAAGGTGCCATATTATAATGGAAGTCACAGGCTCCTTCAATTAATTATGATGTAGCATGGAAGTCCCACTTAATTAAATCATACTTTGTTAAAAACACAATGTGATTTGTTTATTTAAATTTTATATATATAAAAATCTACAAATGTTAGATTGTCGTTTTTCATTCTTAATTTTATGTATAAACACTTTTAAAAATCCTTTTAAAATTATAATTATAGTATTAAAGTTGCTTGCAAGTGATTATAATTAAAATGATATTTATTTGGATTTATTTGTAGAAACAATGCTACATTAATTATATATATTTTTATCATATAAATTAAATAAGAGAAGATTTATGAATTTTTTTTTAGATGTGGTTCATTTCCTTATAACTTTTAATAAACACACAAGATTTATGGTAATAATTTGCAAGAGTTCACTCAAGGGAACTTGGGAGCCTAACCTTTAAAGACTCACATAATTAAACATCTAACCTGGACTACTTCGATCTTGGACTCACAAGCACCAACTAGCTAAGCTACCTCTCGAGGTTCATTTTTTTAAATATAAATCTTATGTGTAAACCTATGTTATCAAGTTGGTCTTAGTTGGTCTGCCTCAAAAGCCTTTTCAATTTTCTTCTAGGGCTATTGTAATGAGTAAGTTTGTTATTCATTTTTCTCTTTTAGAAGAATGAAAAATAAAGTAATATTATTAGTATTGGATTCATAGCTAAAACTATATTATTGGTATTGGATTCATGGCTTACATGTACATAGTTAATAAAACCAGCATAGATCCATCTTAAAGGTGGCTCTACTAAGCCCCGAGAGGCATCAAATCTTTGAAGGTGCAAACCACTCACCCATTTTGTCTTTAAAATCACGTCTGCAACATAATATGTGTATTTGAAAGGCAGGTTGATATGTATTATCATGCTGCTTTGTATCCCTGCACATTATTGCCCATTGCCATGGATGGTATGCGAAGGGGTATAACTTCCTATATTTGATTGTGGTAATATTTGTGATAATTAATATCATATTGTTATGGAAATCTATTAATAATCTTATTACCTATGCAAATCAAATTGTTACATGTGCAAATTAGTTCCATATCCCCAAAAATTAATTGTTGCAGTGGATGACTCATGTATTTATGCATATTCGTGTAGTGTGTGGAAGCATCGAAAATGATAATATTGTTACATTGATCGAGAGGGAAGGTAATGCTTGTATTAGGTCATTAATTATTTTTATCCCCGAGGTATTAATCCATATTGTTGAAGTATGTGCATCCACTCAAAATGATAATATTATTGCAGTGAACAAGCAGATAATATTTGTATCATATCATTAATAATGAATTATTTAGATAGCTCAAGTATTATTTGCATTACATTGATATATTTTGTTTGCACTACAATCATATCTAGATATCACATGTATTATTTGCATCACATAGTTGGTTGATAACCTCTTTAAAAAACCCTAACTCGAGTTTCAACATGATAGTAATGTTTGAATTTGTTTATAATATTTGAATATTTTAATATTTATGATTTTAAATATTATTTAAGAGAAATAATTTAGACCCGATTTCAGTATTTTTGTATATGATGGTGAGGAGTGAATGATAAGAGGTTGAGTAGTTAGTGTGATATCTTGCCTTGAAATGTGAAATTTGAGAACTCTAGAGTGAAGCATATTAATTATTGAGCACTATTTACAATAAAAAAAACAATATTTTAAAATCAAAAAATATTTTTAAAAGTTTGGAAAATCACAACAATACTACTACCTCTTAAATATTTTTTTGAAAAATTTGAAAATATCCAAAACAATGATTAATGTGGTTTAGTTAGAATCTAGTTATCAAATTTAACCTAAAGCAATTGATTTTTTTTTAATTTAGCTTTAAATTGATATTTTTAATGCCATGTTAGTTTTTAAAATGCTACAATGTGAAAATGATGATCTCTGGAAATTTTAAGTGTACCTATAAAATGTTAATAAGAGCATAACATTATTAATGATATATAAGGGTAACATTATTAATGATATATAATGATAAGAAAAAAATAGAAGGGAACAACTATGTGAAAAAAAAAACAGCAACTAGATTTATTGAAAATGAAAACAACATTGTCTTAAAACAATATTATTATTTTCCAATGCAAAGAAACTTGTACATGAAACATAACACAATGTTTAAATTGAGCCATAACAAAAATAGAATTAATAATAGAATTAAAAACAAATATAAGTAGATTGTAATTGTAATAATACAAATTGAGTTAAGGTTAATATTTCATTTTTAATTTGGTTTAACTAAAATTATCACATTAATCATGAAGAAAAATATAATGTAATTGTGTTTAATACCGTGAGATTTCTTTGTGCAAATTTTTTAATTCTATTTTGTTTGATACAATGAGATTTATTTATCACAAATAAAGTTTATGCAATTAGTTTAAAAAATGTAAGCTTAAAGGTGTTGAGAAAATGTGAACCTCAATAGGCTTCATATATGAATTTATTATTTCATATATGAATTTATAATTGGCTCTAGTTTTTATTTTGTTTTGATATTTAATTGATTTTCATCAAGCCTCCCAATTTTTTTGTATATTCAAATTATTTTCTTTTACTTTTAATTTCTATTTTAGGCGATTATAAGCACGCAAGAAGTTACACATCCCCCTACTCGGTTATAAAATGTGCCTCTCTCCCCAATAAAATAAATCATTGAAGCCTATAAGAAGGTTGATTTTTTGAGTTTCAAATGGGTTGATAGTTAATGGGTTTTTATGAAAGTAGATATGTCATATTAATAATAATAATATTAGCAGAGTCATAAGTACACTAAATGTCAATAGGCACAACCAACCACTTAGTTTTGTGAAGATAGCTAGCCCTTAAACAAAGCCTAAAATGTATAATTTATTATCCATTATTCATACATGCACAAAACAAATACTATTTAATAAACAAGAAAGAACAAAAATTGATATGAAAAAACAAAAACAAATTGTTAACCATTTTTTTAACTACCCTTTAACT
The DNA here is from genome assembly GCA_001517045.1 of Pseudotsuga menziesii. Lineage (NCBI taxonomy): Eukaryota > Viridiplantae > Streptophyta > Pinopsida > Pinales > Pinaceae > Pseudotsuga > Pseudotsuga menziesii. The sequence continues at coordinate 177,107 of LPNX011174116.1, read as the reverse complement.
GAATCTTATTTAAATCTTAATCAAGATGCATTTAATTATAACAAGTTACCACGACCCTAAAATTAATCCTTAGTCTAAACTTGTTACAATTGGGTTAATGTTAATGATTTACTCAAAGAAATCCAAAATCTGAAATAATATATAAATGGTTATAGACATAATAATATATAATAATCATTTTAATTTCCAAACTTAATGTAAAATAAAAATTTTAAAAAAGAAATATGAGCCCTTGGAATTCTTAATTCTTCATTTTGAAAATGTTCGAGAGAACCTGGTAGTTCTTTTCTTCAAAAATTTAAATCTTCTCTGTAATCCTTTAGTTAAATAACAAATTTTGTATTCGTTTATTGCTTTATTGAATAGAAATTTAGGAGTTAGAGGATTTTTATTTTAATTTTGGTTGTGCATTTCGACGATAGTTTGATCCGAGGAGTGAAGGAAACTCAGGAAATGTTAGACTTTTGCGGACAATATATACATATTATATTAACAATATATATGTTATAAAAAACATTGTAGATTTATTTATGTTTATATTATACAAATTTAATCTTGAACATTTTAATTTTTTGACAATGTATTTTTTATTTTTCGAAAATAATTTCAATTTTTTTTTTTAAGGAGACGATGGCTATGAAGACTTCGTCTCTATCGCAAGCCTCCCAAAAAAGCCGCCACTTGTCATTATTAATTTGTACAAGGAATAAATGTAATGGTGGGGCATGTGTTTGGGATTTCAGGTCACCATTCAGGGAAATGGGAAATCTGCATACGTCCAAGGATGGAACCCCAGGGACTTCCTGCACAGGGTTGGAATACATGCACCACTACAGCAATATCAATTACCTCCACAATTACGTAAAGTCCAGCAATCATTTTGGTAATGGATCCAGGGTACAGAGCACTAATATGCCATCTGGGCGCCTGTTATCTCGCAGGGGAATAGGAGGTCCAGGATGATTTCGACGCACAAGGGGATTCGAGCTTGGTATCCCGCCTTTGCACATAGATTCCATCATGAAGATACCGGCAAGCATGGCTACATGGTGCCAGAATACATAGAGAGCGGCATCTCGCAAAACACGTACGTCTTTTCCTTACGCGTTGTGCTGCTCGAGCTTCTTTCCTGGCACGAGCAGGTGAGGTATGTGCAGGCTGAAGAGAGTGGACGGAGGCCTAAGAGAATAGGGCTTATAAAGACTCTGAATAATGTTCTTTCAGGGGCAGGCAGTAATTTTACAGGGAGGCTGAGGTCGTGGATGGATCCTCGGCTGAAGGACTCTTTTCCTGAAGATTGCCCAGAACGAGTAGCGAAAATCGCTGCTTTCTGCGTGGATCCTAATGCCGGAAAAAGGCCTGATATGAGATACATTGCAGGCGAGTTGTCAAAAGTGTTTATCATGTACGAGAAATGGTTTGAGCAAATGCAAGCAAACAAGCGTTGGATCAGGTAGCGTCGTTTTTGAAGATTTTTCTTCGCCGTTATTTTTTGTTTATGTAGAAATTGATACCTTGGTTACCGGTATTGGATTGAATATTGTTGTACAGGAATAACAAAAATAAATTCCATATTTTCCTTGTTGTGGTGATTGTTTTCGTTGAGAGAATGAAGTTTTTGGAGCATTCACGACCAAGTTGGGAACTACAATTTATCGTGTAAAGGTTGACGAAAAAGTTACGCATAGAAATAAAACACACTCTTTTATGTTTATAGCGTTGTTAAAAAAACGAGAAAAATGTTATGGAACTTTATGGAGTTTGGAAGTACACATGAAAGAAGCCCATCCCCAAAGCCTGAGCTTAAAAGACATGTATGTTTTGTCCATCCAATGGATCAACAGCAATGACTTCGCTGTTGATCCGTTGGAACGGAACGTACATATTTGTTAAGGATAACCATCACCAACTTCGAGAAGTAAAACGCCTCCTTTCATACTGTATTAATATAATAAAACAACTTCATATAAATGTACCAACTTATACTCGCTATTTCAACCCGGTTGTCTCCAAAGACAATTAATCAAATCAACATTAAGTTGTTTGGATTGGGATGTTTTGAAGGTAAGAACGAATTTGTAATTTCTTCGTTCTGTACGCAGGAGTTCAGATAAAAGCCATCTTGCTCTCGGAGATCTCTCACGGACAAAATTGAACTATCCAAACACATATTATTATCCACGATAGCTAGAAGGTTTAATAATTTTAATGGTAAATAAGCTACAATCTTCTAATGCGCAGTTGAAACCTATTAATAATGGCATAACCCAAAGCTTGGGAAATATATAAAATATACCTTCCTTTGGCCTGTTTTATCATATAAAGAGTTGGGATTTAATATATTTTTTTCATATAGAAATTGGTTTGTTTTAAAGGAATAGGATTTAAAATATATATAGAATATGTATTTAAAAAATTGATAAGATTAAAAATTTATATCATTATAATAATATTTAACAAAAATATAAAGTTATACCAAGGTAACACTATCTTATTTATTAGCAATGTTTGTGAAACAATTTCTTCAGTGTAATAATAATAATAATAATGGATTTGTCTCATTTGTTAATGATCATAATAATAAACATATTTATCTTAATGTATTTAATATACATCTTTAGTATATATTTATTAATAATAAACATTTCTTCAATGAAATAATAATAATAATGTATTTGTCTCAATGATAATAATAATTTATTTGTCACATTTATTAGTGATCATAACAACACATGTATTTTTATTTATTTATCAGCAATGTCTATGAACCAATTTCTTCATTGTAATAATAATAATGTATTTGTTTCATTTGTGAGTGATCTTTTAATGCATTCAATATACATCTTTAGTATGCTATGGAAGCTGTTGATTCATTTTGAAGTTTGTTTTAAATGAGAATTAATATGATTATTTATTTTTTATAATAAAATTAAGAACAAAAATATAAAGGTACTACTTTATGTTGTTTCTATATCTAATAATTATATTGGAATTTTATGGGACTAATCTCAACCAAAACACATATTAAGTCTACCCATAAATTGCACTAACAAGAAACAAGTCTCCCTCAAGATCGCTTGGGAATTGACTATCCATAAAAACCAAAATTGACATTAACAAGCTCAACCATTGAAACTGGTAACAATGAATGCCAATGATTGACCTTCATAGCAATGACATGCACCGTAACATTAGAAGGAATGTGATTTGCATTATCGTTCTGCTTAAAAATCTATGCAAAGATGAAAGACACTTCATATGTATGATTTCAAAAAAAGGAAGAGAAACGTCTTCATTCTTTGTACCTTTCACATTTAAAATTGCAACCCTCAATCCATGTACTCCCCCTAGCAAATGAAAATACCAATGTTGATTTCCAACATAATTACACTCAAACTTGATCACCACCTAGCCTTCTATTATTTTACTCACATATGTATACTTTTGTATCACAAATTAATGCACATTTAATTACTTGCCATAGATTATATGGGTGTCTATTTATTACTTATTTGTACTTGCAATAGAGTTTATTTTTAATTTCATCTATTACTATGCTTACCATAAATTAGCTAGACTTACTTTCAACACATAATATTATATTATATACATACACAACTTTTTTTCAATTTGCAACATATTAAAATTTTGTTGAGCTTTTCATTTTCCATATTTCTAAGGTATGCTAGTTATTTTGTCAATAATTTCTTTCACCATTACCCTAACCTGCTTAATATGTTTAACCATTGATAGGATTTGACTAGCACATATTTGAGGAGGGAAGCTATCTTCAAATAAACTAGAATTTATAACTAACCAAATCCCCTACGCATAATAAGAGAGAGGGTTTTAAAGGTCCTAATTATGGAATTCTCATTCAAACTGTTTAAGGTTTCCTCCACTTTTTGATAGATGTTGGCATTAATTACAAACAACCTCTCGTTGTCACCACTATCACATAATAAGAGAGAGGGTTTTAAAGGTCCTAATTATGGAATTCTCATTCAAACTGTTAAAGGTTTCCTCCACTTTTTGATAGATGTTGGCATTAATTACAAACAAACTCTCGTTGTCACCACTATCACATTTAATGGAGAGATATGGGTCTCCTTACTTCGTAAGGAAGACAGTAGCTTGTGGAAATATCGAGAAGGGACTATCTTAAATGATCTAGATACATCTAGAGCGGGACCGCCATGCTTCTCAAGATTGGAGAAGCGACAAGCCAGCTATATACTTTTTTGTATGTACTTTTGAGTTGAGTGAATAATAAGAAAATAGTTTTGTCCTTTACTCATTGATGTTATATGCTGAATAACTGTGTAAAAATCTATTTTCCTGTATGTTATTTTCTTCTGCCTATCAATTTAAAAAACATAGCAGGTCGTTGAAGTGAGCCAAAGAGAAGGTTGTAACCTGAGAGCTGAAGCTTTGTGTTGTGCAGATTGGTGAGTGTTGTTAGAAGAGCAACCGAATTCAGTTGTTGAATCAACTCTTGAAGAGTCGTTGACTAGGATCAAGCTTGTGAATAAAAACCTGTTGAAAATAGTTGCATATGAGCCTTTAAGTTTAGTAATTGCAGCTACATAATACTAGCATAAACGGATTTGTGGACTTGTAAAGCCCGTGAAGTGAAAAGGAATCCATATTGTGGTGTTCTAACATTTGAATTCAACAACCAAGGAAGTGAGTGACAGTGATTGCTCAGTATAGTTCTTTTTGACGGGTAGAATATAGATCTAAAATAAAATTAGAACCAGAGGACTCTGTATACAGCAGAAGAAGAAATTTTAGAGGTTTTGAGCCATCTCATCAAGCAGTAGCGCAACACATCCTTAGATTCCACTCTTGACTCGTAAGAATTATGATTTGTGGTCGATAAAAATGAAAACTTTTCTCTGTTTGAACAAGATTTATGGGATTTAGTCCAGAATGGATATGTGGTAGCCTATTTGGCCTTAACACAAGAACAACGAGAAGAAAGATGCTAAGGAACTTTCACTCATCCAACAAGCCGTGGATGATATGATTTTTCCTAGGATTGCATCTATAACCAAGTCCAAAGATGCATGGGACATTTTATTGACAGTATATCAAGGTTTAAGTAAGGTGAAAGTTGGTAAATTACAAACCCTCAGGAAATTTTTTGAGAATCTGCAAATGAATGAGACAAAAACTGTAGATCAATTTCATAATTAGTTGACAATTGTGAATCAAATGAGAACTCATGGCGGACAAATATATGACCAGAAGGTGGTGGAAAAAGTATTAAGTAGTATGACTAGCAAATTTGATGATGTGGTTGTTGCAATTAAAGAGGAAAAGGATTTGACTTAGCTCTCCATTGATGAATTGATGGGATCTTTGTTGTCCCATGAGTCTGGGCTAAGAGAAAACTCAAAGTTCTCACTTGGAAATGCCTTCAAGTCACGGTTATTTGTAGGAAGACGGAGAGGAAGGGAATCTTACATAGGCAGATGAAGATCTTGGATTCAAACAGAAGGAGAATCAAATATAAACATGACTAGTGGGTCTGTACAAAATCCAACTCCAGGAATTTTCATATTCCCAAACAATAATTTTTATCAACAGCAAAATCAAAGACTTATAAATATAAAGTTCAATGTTTCTATTGCAAGAAATTTGGGCTTTATGATAAAGAGTGCAAAAAGAAGGAAGCAAATTCTAGAAAGCACTTTGCAAACCTGATTGAAAAATGTGAAGAAAAAAATGATTCAGTCATTATTTATAGTGTTGCACGAGAGAATTCAAGGGATGCATGGTTTTTAGACAGTGGCTGCAGTAATCATATGTCTAGTAGCAAGGATTTGTTCACTAATCTAGACAGATCTCTACAGTCTGAAGTGAAATTTTGGGATAAAAATAAAGTGTCACCGAATGGCAAAGGTATGATCAATGTGTTTGCGAAAAATGCAGATAAAAAACATGTTAATGTTGTATATTTTATTCTAGGTCTGAAATGCAATCTAATTAGCATTGAACATCTAATGGAGAAAGGATATAAGGTAATCTTCAACCGTGAAATGTGCACTATTCTTGACAAACATCCTAGAAAAATATTGATTGCTAGGGTTTAAATGACTAAGAATGGGATGTTTCCTTTTAAAATGAAGAGTGAAATTCAAAATTTTGTGAATGCATATAAAGTTAAAATTCTAGATCAGTCTTGGACTTGGCACTTGAGGTATGGACATTTGTATTTTGGAGGATTACGTTTGTTGCAAAGAAAACATATGGTTAGAGGGTTCTCAATAATTGAACAACCAACAAGCTCATGTGAGAGATGTATTTTGACAAAGCGTTATAGAGAACCTTTCTCTATAAGTACTTATCGAGCAAAAGAACCTTTGGAATATTTCATACATAAACAAAAATCAGAAACTTTCAAAGTATTCAAGAATTTTAAAACTATGGTTGAAAAGAAAAGTGGAATGTTCATCAAAATATTGAGATATGAACAAGGTCGTGAATATAAATTGAATGAATTCATGGAATTTTCCATACATCAGGGCATTAACTCGCATTTCACCATCCGCTATACACCATAACATAATGGTGTGGAAGAAAGGAGAAATATGACAATTATGATTATGGAAAGAAGCATGTTGAAGGCTAAGCATTTAACAAATGAGTATTGGGAAGAAACAGTAGCATATTCAGTCTACATTTTGAACAAGTGTCTTACAAAAAGTGTTCTAAATAAAGTACCTGAAGCTTGGAATGGTAAAAGTTGCAATGTGTCGCATTTGAGAATATTTGGGTGAGTGACATACTCGCATCTACCTGAAGGAATTAGAAGAAAATTATATGACCAAAGTGAAAATGTATATTCATTGGGTATAGTGAGCATTCTAAAACATATAATACAGGTACCAAGAAGTTGGTTGTAAGCAGACATGTAAAATTTAAGGAAGAAGAAGTACGGGATGGAAGCATTGAAAAAACAGTTACACGTAGAAATAAAATTATCTGATGTTGGATATGATGAAGATATACAAGATGGACACCAAATTCCACAAGCACATGTACCAGCACAGAAACCTACATCAAGCACCCTAGGAAGGAATTCAACACATCTCAATTAACCTCAAGCAAGAACACCAAGAAATTTCATGCAAGAAGAGAATTTGGGACATGGAGGCTAGCATACATCAAGTTCACAAGTGATGAATCTTATCCTACATTAGTATAATTGAGATCTAGCTCTAGAGGATGAAAGACTAGAAGCTTAAGACAAATTTATGGGCAACATGATGAAGAACTTGATTTGGATTCAAATTTTGTATTATTATCTTATCAACAAGTTAATTTTGAAGAAGCAATTAGATATGATGAATGGGTAAAGTTTATGGATGACAAAATAGATGCTATTGAGAAAAATGAAACTTGGGAATCAGTAGATTTTCCTGAACGTAAACGTAAGAATTACATATCTGTAAAATGGATCTATAAAGAAAAACTGAATGCTGATGGAAAAGTTGAAAAGTACAAGGCTAGACTAGTCGCACAATGTTTTAGTCAACAACCTGGCATAGATTATAATGAGACTTTTGTACTCGTAGAAAGATTTGACATTGTTAGACTTGTTTTAGCCATTGCACCACAAAATAATTGGAAATTATTTCAAATGGATGTAAAATCTGCATTTTAAAATGGATATTTAGAAGAAAAGGTGTATGTAAAGAAGCCAATTGGTTATGAGATAAAAGGATATGAGGATAAAGTATATAGGTTAAAGAAAGCATTATATGGGATGAAACTAGCACCAAGAGTATGGTACAACATAATATATTCATATTTGATGAGTAATGGATTCAATAGATGTGTTAGTGAGCCTACATTGTACACAAAAATAGATCAACAAGGTAAAATCATGATTGTATGTATGTATATTGATGACCTAATTTTCACTAAAAATTTGTGCATAGAAGCTTTTAAAACAACAATGGAAACATAATTTGAAATGACGGATTTTTGAACGATGAAGTATTTTCTTGAGATTCAAGTTGACCAATCTGAAAATGGAATTTTCATATGTCAATCTAAGTATTCTAAATATGCATTAAGAAGATTTGGAGTGTTGAATTGCAAAGCAGTGTAAACACCTATAACAACAAGAACAAAATTAAGTAAAGAAGATAGTGAACGGTCTGTAGATCCAACACAATTTAAGAAATTAGTTGGAAGTTTGATGTATCTAACAACAACATGACTAGATATCGTGTTCGCAGTGAGCCTAATTTCCATATTTATGGAATTTCAAAAGAGGTCTCATTGGCAATTCGGAAAGAGGATGTTAAGATATGTTTCGGGAACAATAGATTATGAAATTTTGTATTCAACGGGTTCATATTTCAAATTAATAGGATACATGGACAATGATTTTGCAAGTAGTATGGATGACTAGAAAAGTAAAATAGGTTAAGCATTTAACTTTGGTTAAGGTGTAGTTTCATGAACATCAAACAAGCATCCCATAATGACTGTTTCATTAGCTGAAGTAGAGTATGTAGTAGTGACCTCAATAGCATGCTAAGCAGTGTGGATGAGAAGAGTTTTATATGAGTTGTTGCATGAGTAAGAAGATCCAACAATGATTTTCTATGACAATAATTCAGTAATTGCATTGTCAAAGAATCAAGTATTCCACAAAAGGAGAAAGCATATATATAGTCAATATGATTTCATTAGAGAAATTAGTTTGAATGTGTGCAAGCCAAATTAACAACTAACAAATATATTTAAGAAGCCTCTAGAAAGTGAGTTATTTGAATTTCATAGAAATAATTTTGACATTGTAATGTTGTATATGTATGATTGTAGTTGTATGTTCCACATTATAATTTTGCATGTTTTTTTTGGGTTGTAATTAATGGGGACATTGTTGGAATTAATGATATTTCTTCTCACTTAATTATATTAATGATATTTCTTCTCACTTGCTTCATCACACCTTTGGGAGCAAAGGACAAAGATACACAATAAACATAAATATTTTCTAACATCAATATCACTAGCACTAACCCCCTCGAGAGACAACCATTATACCAAGGAGAATATATCATCCAACCCCATTCTAATTTTGTGTAGTCATTGGTCTTTATGTAAAAACCTAAGTATTTGATACTTGATTGCAACTCAACCTCTAAAAATCGAAGCCATTGTAAGTTCACTAATTTCTATCTTCGTCACTAATCTCCAAGAAAGATATAGTGGACTTCTCGATATTCACCATCATCCAAATGGCCATCCAATATAAATCTAATATTTCCCTAAGCTTTCAACATCCGTTTAAACATGGAGATGTCATCCACAAATAATAAATGTGATATTTGTAAAGATTTATTTCCTCTAATTTTTGTGATATTTGTAAAGATCTACTTTCTCTAATTTTTGTGATAGTGCTAGAAGATTTTTCCTCAAGTAAAGCTTTAAAATCTATAGAGATGTACATTCCTACCTTCTCTCAATTTGAACCTTTCACCTTTTAGGAGAAAAAACACGTTTTTTGTAAACATAATATTTTTCCAAATCAAACTATAAAATGTATACAATGCCTTCACTAATACCTAATATAATATTTTCTTTTATATTATTCCATTTCAACTTAAAACTCTATAACGTTATCTATCTTTTATTATATTTTAATTTAAGATTGAAGTTTTATATTTCTTTTATCTTATTTTCATTTAAAATGTCATTACCTTTCATGTATTATGTTTTAATTGAAATTTTCAACTATTTAATTTTTATTTCTTTATTTTTTCAAAATTATAATAAATCATTTTTAATAAATGATTGAATATTTTTTCATTATTCCCTATTTTTTTGCATGTCAATAACTATTTTTTAAATCAGTATAGATCCATCTAACTCTGGTTCTACAAAGTACCAAGAG
>LPNX011174116.1:148385-166769 GCA_001517045.1 Pseudotsuga menziesii | reverse complement strand
ATATATATGGGACAAACGAACACTTTCCCCCACCTGGGCTTCAATATTCTACAACACATTGATGCATGCATTCTTATTTTTTATTTTCTATTTGTATGGCACATAGACACTTCCACCCACCCTAGCTATAGAAATGCACCTTCTTGATGTAATAAAAACTATGGAAACTTTCCCCCACCGAGGATCCACTATGCTACAACACATTGATGCATGCATTCTTAAATTTTTATTTTTTATTTTTGTTTTTAATTCATTTTTATTTTTATTTTTTATTTTTTATGTAACATACACACACTTCCCACCACTTGGGCTATAGAAATGCACCTTCTTGACACAACAACACACACACACACACACACACTGACGCATGAATTCTTAAATTTTTTATTTTTTTTTATTGTATTGGATAGATGGGCACTTTCCCCCACCCCAGTAGTAGAAATGCGCCTTCTAGGAACAACAAAACCTATAGACACTTCCTCCCCACTTGGGATCCACTATGCTACAACATGTTGATGCCTGTATTCTTCGTCTTATTTTAAAAAAAAATTTATGGGACAGATGGATACTTCTTCCCCACTTGGGCCCCACTACGCTCCAACAGGTTAATGCTTGAATTCTTATTTTATTATTACTATTTTATTTTATTTTATTTTTATGGGACAAGCAGACACTCTCCCCCATACGTGTTGTAGAAATGTGCCTTCTCATCTCAAATTTTAAATTTTAATAATTTCCATTGGTTGCATTCCAATGTAAGCTTTAAATAAAAACATCAATGCTTAAATATAACTTTTCCTATGGTTGATTTATACTTAAATGTCTTTGTTGTGAGTCAATTAATAGATACAAAATAAATTGTATTAATAATGGTATTTTTTTTAATTCAAAATCAAAATTTTAAATTGAATTTATTTTTATTCAAAATATAATAAATATTTTAAAATTGTGCTTTAATGTGAGTGTATATAAAACATTCTATGGGAAATATATTCTTCTCTATTACTCTCCATAATGATCTAAAGATGTTCCAAACCCAATCTCAACATGTTAGGATTATTGTGATCCTCCATTGTCCACCATAGTCTAAATGTCAGTTTCATAGCTTAGGAATAGGTTACCACTTCATTAGTGCCATGGAGAAGTTATCTGGGGCCCACCTACCACTTGATGTGCCACTTTGCATGAGTTTAGGAGCTCTAGATACCAATCCCTACATTTTAGGATCCCACATTGAGTCAAGGGAGTCCCACCATCAATTTACCCTAGTTAGTATTGAGTTGTGCTCTGATGGGCTGCATTCAGTGTTGATGTATTTGTAACTTCGGAATGTATTCACTTGTATATCTTATGTATTGTACCCCGATGTTTATTCCGAGAAGTGTATGTAATGTATTTGAGTCATGTCATGCCTCGATGTTCCTATCGGGAGATTCAATAATGTAAACAAGTCATGTAAAGTCATTGTGGGTAACCCTCCTATTAATCAAGGGTTAAAGTCCCCATAGTTGTGGGGCATTAGGGTTATTAGACTCTCCTAGAGATGTCAGCCTTAGTAGGGTTTTGTCAAGTTGAGAATTAGTATAAATAGAGAGCTATCCTCTCTATTTAGAACAAACTAACTCACACTCAGTTGTAGTGCATAGCTGAGGAAGAAGAAGACACTGGGGCTAGGAAGAAAGAGGCTACTACTGTGAAAAATGCTCATATGTCCCAATTAGTGAAACCAATTCCGATGAAACCTGTGGTGTTGGAATAGGGACAGGAGAGGCTACCTGAGTGCAAAGTTTCAGACACAGAGGATTAGTAATTTCGAAGATATCATAGAAATAGTATCAGGAATTTCTGCAGAAGAAATTGGAAAACTAGGGCTTCCTGTTCCGGGAGTTTCCCTCCACTGTTTTCAGAAAATGAGTACATTGGATAGCTTACCTTGAATAGGTCTATCCTTTTATCCAATCATATTTGAAAGATTCCAATTTTTGAAAATTAGGGTTTCTCTGACAAACCCTAGATCAACCAGCTCTAGAACCAGGACGGACACCTCAAATCTGTAAGATCTAATATTTTTCTATTTCCATTTGAGGTTCTCATTTCAAAGTGATCTATCACATCAGCTTGATGATAAGCTTGGTAAATTTGACAACTTCCAAGCATTAAATTATATGATCTCTCTGAATAAAATGAATTGGACACCTACACAAGTAGAGAGGTTGCAGTTCCAGAGGTACATGAGGCTAAAAGCCTTACACAAGAAGAAATTGGTCAAGGCCAAGAATATGATTGTTGATTCAATCGTGGATCACCTTGTAACACAAGTGTATTCCCTAAAGATACCAAAATAGATGTTTGGTTCCTTGACCAAGCTATTTGAAGGGAAGAACACAAATTGGAAGATGACCTTAAGAAACCAGTTGAAGAATGTGAAGATCCAGAATGCAGAAACCATACAATCATACCTTACGAGGGTCTCTCAAATCAAAGAACAACTTGTAGCAATAGAAGAAGAAGTGGAGAATGCAGAAGTGGTGATAGCCACCTTGAAAGGCCTCCCGGGATCATGGTATTCATTCATGCAAGGAATGTGTGCCAGAAGGAAGTGATTACTTTCAATAGACTCTAAGAAGATTGCACATAAGAAAAAGAAGCTCGACTCATAATAAGAGAAGAGAAGATGGGAGAAACTGAAGATCAAGCTCTCACCATCCAAAGAAGATCCCTCAAGTAATAAGGAATACGAAGGACTCAACTCTTGAAGAAACTCTTATCCATCTTAGCATTTGGATAAGAAACTATGTTATTACGAATGAAGAAGATGATGAAGCCGAAGGCTCAAGAAGGAGTCTACCCACGAAACAAATAAAGATAAGTATTCAATTGTCATTTCATGATATTGTTTTGTTATGCATTTGTTTATATTTAGTTGATGTATTATGCATGATAGAATGTTTTCATTAATGACAGTATACTACTAATATGCATGTGATGGGTAAGTAGCTCATGGTGCTATAGAACTCTCCATTGCTACTTATCTAGAATGAAACCTCTTTACTGACATATTGGATTAGTGCACAATCTCAATTTTGTCCTGGTATAGATGGAAGGCATCTAGAAAGTTTCCATGAGATATGGATGAATGTTGGATTGGCTAAAATAGTTGCATAACCATATATATTGATGCAAAATAATTTTTCATTATGAATATACCTTATGAAATGTTTCTAACCATACAACTAATGCATTTGACTTGTAGGAAAGATCATGTACAGTCACCTACAAGCAAAGAAGGATTAGACTTGTTTCGAAGAACAAGTGATGACAAGTTCAAGATGAAGAATAATATGATGAATGTAGCGACATCATTGATGCAGAACCTCCCAGCTATGAAGAAGTAACTAAGAAGAAAGGGAAGACCAGTTCAAGAAGAACGATGTCTAGGATGCAGTATCGATACATGAAGGGAAGTTCGTAGTTCCATCATGCAGTAGATGGAAACATCGTGGGATATAAGGCAAGATTCATAGCATGAGGCTTCTCATGAAAAGAGTGCATAGAGTACGAAAGATAGAGGGAGTATGATGCTTCACTTTAGAGGGAGTGACTACAGAAGATCTTGAGGTTTGACATAGCTTACTGGTGACTCTAGGCTTTACTGAGAGTAAAGAGGATTCCAACCTTTTCCTCAAGGTTGAAGGTGGAATACCAGTGATGCTCCTGTTATATGTCGATGACTTGTTTTTGATAGAAGTTTCAAGAAGGAGACTTGCTGCTTTGTTCAAGATGAAGGACTTAGATATGATGCACTACTTTCTAGGCATAGAGGTGTGGTAGAATCTCCCTAGGACAAGGGAAGTATGCAGTAGATATCCTGAAGAGGTTCAGGATGATGGACTGCAAGGCCATGACCACACCTATGGCATCGAACCTAAAGCTACTAAGTGTTGCTTCATCAGAGTCGGTTGATACCATGATGTATCGTCAGATGATTGGGTCCTTGATGTACCTAATGAATACAAGACCAGATATTCGCTTTGCTGTGAACACCTAGAGTCAATTCTTGATAGATCCCAGACATGTTCAGTTTATTGATGCAAAGCATATTCTGAGGTACTTGAAGGGTATAGTTGACTATGGGCTCAAGTATGAGGCGAATCAAAAGACTAACCTGGAAGGTTATGTTGATTTAGATTGGGCAGGAAATGCCATTGATAGGAAGAGCACTTCAGGGTGTTGCTTCAGTATGGGATCAGGTGTGATCTCTTGGTTTAGCATGCAACAATCTTGTGTGGCACTGAGTATAGCTGAATTAGAGTATGTCATAGCTTGTTCAGCTAGTTGTGAGGCAGTATGGCTAAGGAAGCTACCGTCTGATTTATTTGATCTCTAGTTAGATGCTACTTGTATATATTGCGACAACCAGATTTGTGTGAAGTTGTCGGAGAACCGGGTGTTCCATGACAATTTGAAGAATATCGAGATCAAAGATCACTATATCAAGGATATGGTGTAGAGAGGAGCAGTGAAGCTCCAGTATGTTGTGACGGAAGAACATATAGCTGATGTGTTGACTAAGCCATTGGCTAGAGTGAAGTTTGAGTACTTCAGGGAGAAGCTTGGTGTTCTCTAGATCGAGGTTCCCTCCAAGGGGAAGTGATGAGTTCATGAGCCATTATGACATGGTGAGAGGATTGGTTCCTTCCATGGTTAGATGTAAGGGCTGATTCATTATGTCATGATGAGAGGATTGGTTCCTTGCATGTCAGATATAAGTGTTGAGCCATTCTGAGGTGACTGTAGGATTGGTTCCTACATGATCAGATATAAGTGTTGAGTGCCATTCTTTGAATGGAGGCACTTGGTCAATTACCAGGAATACTTAGCCTAGAGCTGAGAGCCATTCTGACATGGTGAGAGGATTGGTTCCTTCCATGGTCAGATGTGAGGGCTGAGTGATTCTGTCATGGTGGGAGGATTGGTTCCTTCCATGTCATATGTGAGTGCTAAGCCATTTTGAGGTGACTGTGGGATGTGTTCCCACATGATCATATATAAGCGCTGATTGCCATTCTCTGAATGGAGGTACCTAGTCAGTTATCAGGAATACTCAGTTTGGGATTGAGGGCTATTCTGATATGAATGTGGGATGTAGTCTCACATGATCAGATATAAGTGCAAGGCCATTCTGATGTGATTGAGAGATGTGTTCCCACTTGATCAGATATAAGGGATGATGCCATTCTCTAGGAGAATGGAGGAACCTGGTCAGTTACCAGGAACCCTCAGTATGGGACTGAGATCCATTTTGACATGGTGAGAGGATTGGTTCCTTCCATGGTCAAATGTAAGGGCTGGGCCCTCCCATGGTCAGATGTAATGACTGATGCCATTCTTTGGGAGAATGGAGGCACCTATTCAGTTACCAGGAACCCTCATTCTAGGACTGAGAGCCATTTTGACATGGTGAGAGTATTGGTTCCTTCCATGGTAAGATGTAAGGGCTAGGCCATTCTAACATGGGGGCAGGATGGGCCCTCCCATGGTCATATGTAAGGGATGGGCCATTTTGAAATGATGGTGATGTGTTCCTCTCATGGTCATATGTGAGTGCCAGGCATGCCTTTCTGATGAGATGAGATCAGATGTAAGTGCTAGGCAGGCCATTCTGACTTAGGGTCAGATATAAGCACTGAAGAAGACCTACATGGAGGCTAGGCCTACAACCAGCATGAAAAGGGCTGTCTCTATAGAAATTCCTGTGACGAGAAGAATCAAGAGATAGCACCAGTGATGATATAGATCAAGTGATGATCTAGATCCAGTGATGATGATCTAGCAGTGATGATCCAGATCGAGTGATGATCTAGATCTAGTGATGATGATCCAGCAGTGATGATCCAGATTGAGTGATGATCCAGATCAAGTGATGATCTAGATCTAGTGATGATGATCCAGATTGAGTGATGATCCAGATCCAGATGAAGATGACTTGATGATGATCCGGATGATACAGAGAAGAAGACTTGTGCTGATAAATTGTGTTGAGAGAATACCTTCCTAGTTAAGAGGGAGTGTTGATGTATTTGTAACTTCAGAATGTATTCACTTGTATATCTTATGTATTGTACCTCGATGTTTATTCTGGGAAGTGTCTATAATGTATTTGAGTCATGTCATGCCCCGATGTTCCTATTGGGAGATTCAATAATGTAAACAAGTCATGTAAAGTCATTGTGGGTAACCCTCCTATTGATCAAGGGTGAAAGTCCCCACATTTGTGGGGAACTAGGGTTATTAGACTCTCCTAGAGATGTAGGCCCTAGTAATTAATTGTTAAGTGGGGCCGACATGTTAAAGTGGGAATTAAGTGAACGAAAGAATATAAATAGAGAATGAGCCTCTCTATTTATCACACACACACTCACTCACTGGGGAACATGAGTGAGAGAAAATAAGCTAGGATCAGAGAGAGAGACTACTGATATCGAGAGATCATCTTTATGTTTTTTGGTTTTACTTTTTGGTGTTGATTCTATCTTTGAGGAAGTTGCGGGGTTTTCTACTTTATGGTTTCCCTGAGGAAAATATTTGTGTCTATTGTCTCTTGTGTTTGAGTGTTGTGCTTGTTATTCTCTTAGTTAAAGATCCTAATATAATGCTAGCTTGAATGATAAAAATATAACATTTAGTTCATCTTCAGTTAGCCTAGCACCACTTTTTGATAGTTTGAGGAGATTAGGCACATTTTCTTACCTACTTTGGTAAGTTAATTGATTGTGAGGTGTTTCAGTTATCCACAGTTACACTAGTGTGCCTCTAGTGGTGATTTTTCCACAGTTAGTGATGTATGGATTCGGTACAAGTCATGATATTTGAATCACTCCTAGAGGCTTCAAATTCTCTCTTTTGTATCACCAATGTATTTCATACAAGTTATTGATTATCAGATTAATCTTATGCTGCCAAATTTTTTCCTCTTGTCTAAATAATTTTACCATGATTGTTTGATAATTCTATCACTAAAATTCTTCTTCCTCATTCATTCTTCTTTCACAGTGAGGTTTAATCCAACTTGATGATCCTGTAGATTTGGTAATTTTACATGGTATCAGAGAAGGTACTCATGCAATTTTCAATTCTCAAAAACTTCCATTAATGCACCAGAAGAAACTCAGTTCCACATAATTCTTGGTATGTTTTCCTTGCTCCCTCTGTATTTATCCAAAGAATTCTAGCTAGGTGTGAAGCACCCTAATAATGTGAACATGTTTAAGTAGAGAGTGATTGAATTGGTTTTCCTTCAAATTGAAATTTTTATACACATAAATTGAACAGTTCAGAAGAATTGTGTTTCTCTTGAAGTTGCAAAATGGATAATTTTGCACCCTTGTCACCGAGGATCATCACACCCTCTAATTATCTGGATTGGAGGGTTGATATGCAGATTTTGTTGCACAACAAAGATCTGTATAAGGTCACAATGGGAAAGGATGTCGAATTCAATCAACCTTTAGAGAAATTGAAATACCTGAACAAATTGGATGAATACTTTGGTTTCATGTGCATTCATATCTCCATGGAGTTACTCTTCCACCTTGGTGGATTAAAAACACCGAGGAAAGTATGGAAGAAGCACGAATTACTATTTGGAAAGAAAGATGAGATAAGAGGCCACATTTTGGAGAATGAAATGATTTCTCTTCAACCCAACAATTTTGAAACCATCCAACAATTCTTCTCCAAGTTTGAGTCTTTGGTCATGCATGAAAGTAGTGTGGAATTGACAAGAAGGATGTGTGATTAGTGCTCTCCATTCTTAGAAATCTTGGCTCCGAAATTTTAGTATTTGTGTCCACCTTCCACTCTGGGATATGAACAACCCTAAACTGGAAAATTCCATCACTTGATGCATTCACCAAATCCCTCATTCAAGAACAAGATAAGTTTATTCAAATGGGAACCCTCAAAGCCTCAAAGAATTAATCTCTTTTGGATGGGGAGACCAAGAATGCACAAGATCAAGTAAGATAGAAGGGGAAGGAATAAACGAACATTGATTTCTAATCAAAGGAAGAGTTTGAGCCATCAGATGGAGCCTCAAGTTCCAAGAAGGACAAACATAAGAGGTTTGAAAAGGCCAAGTGTTCCAACAGTTAGAAGGGAAACCATTCAAATAAAAGTTGTATTAAGAAAACCATAGATCATATGTCAAGAGTTATTAAACAACATAATATTGTACCCCCTAAAGATGTAAGGATGGTTGATTCTGGAGGAAAGACTGAAGATCATGTCTCTCTTCCTCTAGAAAGAAGGGACAAAAGTACCTTTCTACACGGTAAATTGGAAGAAGAAATATACATATAACAACCTAAGGGGAACACTAATGATTCTTTCTTGGCGTGCAAGATGAGGAAACCATTGTATGGGCTCAATAAATCCCCAGGGCATGTCATTCCAAGTTGAACTATTCCATATTTTCACAGAGGTTCAAAATATGTAAGTATGGATGCAAAAGCAACAGTATTTCTTCTCCTATATAGCATCATATTGGAAGAAGGTGGAAAGGTTCACATGGACTGTATCAGGGAACTAGTACACACAAGGACCACCAGACTGCATTACTACTCCATAGTGGTGTAGACTATGGAGCATGACCTAGGAGAGATAGGTAAACTATTGGATATTTTTATTTTAAGGATCCTTGTGGTTCGTGAGTGAGGATTCATCTCATTAGTTTACTAAACTTCCTTTTTTTTTCAAGAAAAAAACCACAACAAAAGGTATACCTTTTCTTATTTCATCTCGTTCAACTTTATTATTCAATATCTTAGTATGAGTCCTGGTTTTCCCTCTATAGTTTCTTTTCCAGTTTTTTAAGATATTTTCCATAATTAAAATCAAATTCACTATGATTTTGTTGAATGGAATTTCTAAGCAAATTTTTTATTTGATTGAAGTGAAAATCGTAGAAATGTTTTGGGCAGGTTTTGGACTGCAGATGAGGAGGTGGGAGATGCAAGTAGCAACAAAAGAAATTTGGAGATGCAAAGAGAAACAAGGCGTATTTTCTAAGGATCAACAACAAAAAAATTATATTTACTATTCACAAGACTTTCCTTGGTATCTGAATTCCTCACTTGCAGTTACTGCACTCAATAATTCTCTACATATGGCTCAAACCCAGGTAATCATTGCCCTAATACCGTGTAAAAAGCTCAAAGGAAGAGTTTAGGAATCAAAATAGAATATTTCATTAAATCCGATTGATTTGAATTCTACAGAGGGATACATCCAAATATAATTCATGCCCTATGACTAGTTGTGTTTCCTATTAGCTATGACCATTCATTTTCTATTCTAGGTGACACCTTCCATTTATGTGTTACTTTATTACAATGTTATATTTATCTTATTGGAAAATTATTACTGAGGTTCTAGAATATAAATTATGAGAAATATCATGGAAAATATTGAAAATTATCAAGAAACTTAGGAACATGAAAAAATATTCATTTTTTCTTTTAATTTTTTAGACATCTAAAGCAGCAAAAACATCAAACAAATGCATTGCTTCATAAATATGAAAATAAAACTTATATATAGGATGTATAATATCATTTCAAGTGGTACATCACACGTTGATATTGAAATATGAAATTTAATCTAACTCCTAAGTCGCAAGTCTTTACAAGATGATAAAATACCACATCTAGATAAGAATAAATGTATCTCATGAGATGAACCATCATGATGAATATACATACTATACTTGGATAATGTCCTAATGAATCAATGTCTCCCTTTTCACCTTTTATGGACAAAGGTCACTGCTCTTCCTCTGGAATTATTAGGTGGATGTGTTGAGGTTGATCTAGAGGTAGAAGGTTCCCATGCAATTGTAAGGAGTGAGGTGTACGGTGTTGTGTCCAAGGTCAAAGCTAAAGTGAGATGTATTTTTAGTTTTCCACTAGTTGTCTGTCTTTGTGTAGGTGGTGGGATTGGCTACAATGCGCTCTCAATATCTCAAAGGATCTTTTACAATAGATACATAATTTCCCAAACCAATATACTCTCCCTGCTTAGTCTAGGAAAGACGTTAGGCCAGACATTTCCCTAGTGTGTTTTTCCTACATAATGACTCTAATAGGTGGTAGGGACAATAACTCTACAACCTCTATTATATTTATAGATCATCAAACATATAACTATAAATAGAAATACTCAGATATTATATAGAAGGGAGCTCAAATTTCCTATGTGTGATATCACATGGTTAAGTGACTCTCGCAACCCATGATATAGACATAGGATTATGCTCACACTTATCTCCCATGAAATGATCAAAATGATAGAATATTTTTTCTTATATAGAAATTTATGTAGGTATCTAATCATTTGAAATGCACATCTTTTGACAAAACAAAGTGCAACAAGGAACATATTTTTCCAATTCAAGTCGATGGGGTGTCTGAGTACTATTGGATACTATCACAACCCTTTGAGTCTTTTGACATATGGGGACTGTTAGTGGAGTATTATAAAACATAAGAAATATCATACTCTCATATTGCTATGGGGTGAGTGAATCCCATTTGACAAAAAAAAATCAATTATCACAATAATCTTAAGATCTCAACCTTCTTTCATGGAGTTTGAGAAGGGGAGGAAGAGAGGAGGGTACCTCTTTGTAGCCTTTCTATTTGATGGAGTCCCTTGATGGCTATCCTTGCAACTCCTTGAGTCTCCTTCACACCTACAAATATCAACACAGAACTTCCTACTATCCTACAAAACTATCTTTGAGAAATATGAGTTAGATCTAATTACCTACCAATTCTACATCAACATGAAGCTTTAAAGGAAAATGATTGAATGAGAATTGGGAAGAAGATTGAATTGATTCATAATAGATGAACATGGAGAAATACTTACAACCCTTACAAGTGCCTTCCTTCTCCATAGCCTATACGTACTCCTCTACCATCCATGCCTTTGATGCCCAAAATCTTTGTAGTAGAAAAGTGATTTCTAGCCCTCAATTCCTCCAACATGTCTTTACTATCTAATTTGTCTCCTCTAATTCACCTCATATGCCTTCCTTATACAGGATTGAGATTGTGCACCCAATATATTAACCATGAATGTGGGATTAGGATTTTTGAAGATTTTTTATTATTTCCTTAAAAAAACCCACTTTACCTAGTTTTTAGGCATCAAACTTGATTTTCAGTATTTTCAGAAGAATTAATACTCATGTTAAGAATTTTTTCCACTATGTGAGTTATAGGAACTGGGTTTGGCCCTTAAGTGGTCATGGAATTGACCTCTTTAGAGCCACCTTGTCTTCAAACATTTCTTCCTTTGTGGAAGTAGTGGTCAAATGAGAGATTGAAACTCTTAATTGTTCAAAAACTATAATCTTCATGTTGCGGGAAAAGTAGAAATATGTTTTCAGACCAACACTTTCAAGGGTCTTAAATTTATTGTTAACAGATGCCCCCTAATGTGTGAGGTCTGAAGCTATGATGAGGGTTGAAATACATTGACAGTTCTTTTATTTTGATACTCTTCATACTGATACTCTTTAGTGATGAGGGAAGGATGGTAAGGGATTACTATCTTGGGTGCAAGATTTGAAAAGCACATGCAAGTCAAACAAGACAATAACCAAGATATATAATATCTTCCTGAGGAGGGTATACCCATGCTAAAAAATGAACAAGCATGGACACAAACAATACACAATGGATCCATGTCAAAATAAAATATTACAAATGTGTATACATGCACTTTGATGAGTGCAAAATATCCAGGTATTCATGGTACTTTGACATGGAATTTTAATCTTGCACAACTCAGGAAGTGCATCAATGAATGATACAACTATCTTTCACAAGGAATTCAATACAATCTAATGATAGTATGATTTTATATCATGCGAATAGATGAGTTGGTGTCAAGCATAATTAAACACCATTTGATTACCCGTCATTGACGTATATTGTTAACATATGTGAGGAGGCCCACCAGTAATGATGATGGACTTGAAGGTAGTTGAGTACAAAATAACAAGTGTGAAAATATGTTATGAATTCAAACACTTGTAGAATAAAAAAATCAAGGTTCATTGATGTATACCCACTGTCATTAATTTGTGAGGAAACCTGCCACTAATGACTGCAATATCCGAGGTACTCACTAGGGTTCCTAGATCCATTTCCTAGATGATGATTTGGATTCGATAGTAATAGATCCATTAGAAGGAGGGAATTAATGCATTCCACACAACTAACACGAAAATGAGATCAATAGGCTGATATAATTTTGTAGAGATGCAAGATCCAACACCGTATACTGACAGAAGGAAGGCCGTCATGATTGGTCAGGATTATTTGAGGAATGTACGAAATTGGTTTTAGTTCCCTTGAACACATAACACAACGCATAGTGACACTCAGAAACATAAGAATCGAGTAACCAACGATTGTGAAATTCTCCAATTTCAGATGAATTAATGAAATCTCCATAGATGACGGGAAGGATAGCCTCTTGGTGGAGATCTGTTCAAACTACTGGTACAACTTCCATAGTTAAATGTAAATGGTGTACTTATAACTAATGCAAGGATATGTGTCATGTTCAAGGGATACAATGACTTATTGTTTTTATTTTCTTCATGATGAATTATGAATAGATTCAATAATCTTAATTTTTTATTTTTGTGTTTTTTAATTTTTCATATTTTTTTCATTTATTAGCTTGAAAAAAGAATAAAGAATGCTATGTTACATGGGAGGGAACAAGTATTGCATGGGAGTACTTTTTTTTTCAAGAGCACAAGTCACTATAAGGCAAATATACATATTGCAAACAAGGGTTGAGCTAGTTGTGCAGACTCTTACGGATGTTCCCTCCATCGGTTGGCTATCTAAAGTAGGATTATATGTTGACATATGGTGAAATAGAACCAATTGATTCCAGTTATCCAGTTTGATACGATGAACAAGTAGGAAGGGGAAAATGTGGTTTACTTCATGCTAATTCTTGTGAAAAACACTAAAATCATAAATCACAATGAATCATGGTCCATCAACTACTTGAATCAAATAGTTCTCCCATGTATAGGTCAACTTAAACATAAGCAATGGTTTATAGGAATTTTGAGCAAAAATTTCCTGCAAAGGCATATATGCAACATCAACAATAAGCACCGAAGTAGTAAGCACGAATGTTCATGCATATATTTTAACACATGCTTATGTAAACAGACACAAAATAGGGATCCCATCAAGAAATGGTCAAAAAAGTATGGAAGAGAAGTATCTGGTCTCAAAATCCAGGTCATGATGGGACTAATTGGGTTCCTAGGCCTATGAGAATAGCTCAGCACAGGAACCAAAACGGAAATGGGGTTTTGACTAGGGTTTCCCATGTTTGGTAGGATCTTCTGTCGAAATGGTGGAAAATTTTGAAGTATTGTAACTTTGAAAGATATTCTATTGTACTTTTGATGTATTCTCCTTTGGAGATGTTATTCCTCCATTTGAAGATGTCCTTGATGTAAATTCTCATGTAAAATTGATAAGGTAAACCCTCCATTGTAAGTCAAGGAAATAGTACCCACAAAAGTAATATATAAAATGTATTTTGGGTCTCTCAAGGTAGGTCAGCCCTAATTAAGGATCCTAGCTGACCTAGTTAGTTATTTGAGGCAGTCACCTAATGAATATAAANGAGAGAGAGAGAGAGAGAGAGAGAGAGAAAGAAAGAGATTCTATTATCAAATATTAGAAACTATTCTTGTTTCTAGGGTTTTACACTGTCTTGGTCGAATTCTATATTGAGGAAGTTTTTTGGGGATTTCTCCCTTGTGTTTTCCTCGAGGAAATTCTTTTTGTTCTCTTGTGTTGCTGCATTTGTCTTTCTTTCAGTGATCCTTTGATTATGGTTATGATGTTATGATGCTAAATGTTTTAGATCTTGTATAACCATTAAAAATCTAACATGGTAACAAATCCACCCTAGGAGAATTCTTTGTGCAGCCGAAACAGTGCTACAACTACAACTATTGAAGATTAGGGCTTCATGCTTGAAATACCTAAAAGACTAAAACTA
Organism: Pseudotsuga menziesii; assembly: GCA_001517045.1. NCBI lineage: Eukaryota > Viridiplantae > Streptophyta > Pinopsida > Pinales > Pinaceae > Pseudotsuga > Pseudotsuga menziesii. Next base: position 152,657 of record LPNX011174116.1, on the reverse strand, counting down.
GTCATTTTGGGACATTCATTATAGCTTGATATTGGAAAAGTATAAGGATATGAAAATTTTATAGGACGAATATAATTTAGAACTCTACCCTGTGTAAAATTTTCAGCCTCATATTTGCTATAATATAGCTGATATGATTCCTCCAACTAAGGGTTATAGCCTATCCAAAAATTCATCCTTAAACACATGACCTATGGAGAATCACTATACCTCAGGATAGGAAGGTCCAAATGAAATTTCGCAAGATGCACAAGGTAGGGAACGGAATTTATTTTTTGTGGTAAATGTTTCATACCCCAAAGGTGAAATAGTAAAATGTGTCAGTCCATACATGTTCTCTATGTTAAACAACCCTGGAATAAGTCACCTTGGTAAACGACACATAAGTCCCACCTAGTGAATCCAATTCTGCTATAAACTGTGGGGTTGGAAATAATACATACAAGGATACCTCAGGACAAAGTTTCATACCTTGAAGAGCCAAAAATTTAGATCTATTTCAGAAAAAATATCAGTCATTTTTGCAGCAGAAACGAGAGAAAAACTAGGGCTTCCTATTCAGAGAACTTCCCTCCACCAATCAGTTAAATAAGGAGGACCATATAATTCTACCTATGAGGGAGCATATCTCTATGTAATAATTTTCGCTTTCTGTGGACTTTGATTTTTTGACCTAACACTGATGCCAGAGAAAACTAGGGCATCAGATATTTTGTAGTTATGTCCACAGTTTTGGGAAAATAAGTATGTTGCTCAGCTTTCCTTGAGGAGGCACATCTTTCTATCCAATCAAATATGAAAGAAACCTAAGTTGAAAAATTAGGGTTTCTATATCAAACCCTAGGCCTACCAGAAGCAGTCTTTCAAAAGATCCTTCAAGTGAGCATCAAGTTGAAGCATTCTCACTGGTAAGTTCCATCCTCCCTATTTCCGGTTGAGGTTCTCATTTTTATCATAATGACAAACAATACCAAGATTGAAAGAGTAAAGAAATTCTAAGCATGGAATTATAGAGTGCTTATCATACTTGAAGAAGAATTCCATGAAGAACTATGTCAAAGAAGAAGTTACAGATCCAGACATAGATGAGGTCAAAGCAAAGCAAAAGAAGGACCTAGTCAAAACAAAGATGAGTATTTTCATCTCCATTAGATCTCACATGTTACATCCTTAAAGAATCCCAAGGATATGTTCGATGTAATGAACAACATGTACAAAGATTATCGTGAGAACTCAACTAAAGAATGTGAAGGTGCAATGTAAAAAAAAATTCAATGATTACTTCACAAGAAGATCTCATCCCAAGGAGAAACTAGAAGCCATCGAAGACAATGTCAAAGAAGCAGAAGCATAAATTACAACTCTGAATGGTCTTCCAAATTTAGTCAAGAGGATTTTTCTAGTAGGAAGATCACATATGGAGAAATGCACGATAGATTGAAGAAGAGATGAACAAGAAGGAAGAGCATTCCCACTAAGAATAGAAGGACATCTCACAACTCAATAGTTCAGCTGTGATAAAAAAAAAAGACACTTTGAGAAAGAATGTCCTAAGAAGGAAGAATGGAAGGATGATATGTTCTAGAAGTACCAGTCGATCATACAAAATGATGTTTGGATATGATTTCAAGATATGAATAGAATTTTTATGAAGTATATCTACAAGATCGAGTATATTGTCGATCGAAGTATCAAAATATACGAATTAAGGTTTGTGGTTTCTATCAACAAAGAGAGTCGATTATGGCAAGACACTGCTCTAGGAAATAGACACACCTCCAGTAGTGGATATTACACTAAACAATTGGTGTAATCAAAGTAGAAGAAAAAATTAAACAACCTATATGGTTTGAGACTCTCTATAGAGAACCACCTATGCAAAAAAGGATTTATACAAGTGTTTTCCACTTTTCCTAACTCGTGCGACCCAAGTTCTGTGCAGCCCGTCAACCCAACAAACACTCGAGATACCGACCCGATAGAGCAAGCCCCTTCGGAAACACCTGCAAAGCAAGCGCAGTCTTACCCAAGACATCTCTTCAATGGGTAACCATCGGAACCATGTTTCTGAGATTGTCGAGGGATTATAGTCCCTTGGCATGCGACCAAGGAGCTCAACCAAGTTGTGAGGATGGAGTCATTCCCACCTAACTGTAGCACATACTGCACATATATTTTACTAACTACTAATGGCGTGACACAGATTCAACCTTAGTAATTTAATCATGACAGAATATAAAAGGAAACTAACATCCAGGCGCAACATATAGGTGCGCAATAGCACTTGCACCGTAAAAATAAACTAACACTCAGAGCATGGTGTAGTAACCTATCCATGAATTTGAGCTCTTATTGATAGTGTGACATTCATTCAATCATAACAGGAATTGCATCATAAGCATAAACAAATAGAAACATAAACATTAACATCACCAATCACCCATTCAAACAAAAGAGATAATGTGGAAACCCATCTGGGAAAAAGCACCAAGGTGCTCTTCATTTGGCATGATAAAAGGATATAGCACCTTGCAATATGTGGGATGCAGAATGATCTTATGATATGTCTTTATGACTCAGAATTCTGGTTCTCATGCTCTCTATCTTATTTCTCCTAATCTATTGGTACCATCCACAGATCCGCACATGGCTTGGAGCAACCTCTCTAGCATCTGCACTTCTCTAGTAGAGCTTCTCTTCTACTACACTAACTATGACTACATCCTGCAGAATTACAAATACTCTACTACTCAATTCTCTTAGCTTCACTCTGCTCTCTCAAAGATCTCCCCTCCATTAACCCTTCACAGGCAACTAAGACTAAAACACCCAACAATAACCGACTACAAAGCAACCTTTTACAACTATTGAAAATCCAACCTAAAACATAATTATGACCAACCCTTTAACCATTGAATTCCTCCTATTTATACTATTTTACATGACCACGCGGGTTTAACTGCATACAGTAAGTTTGTTAATTGTCACCATCAGCCATCCCTCAGGCTACAGCTGTGGTGATCATGACTTGACACGAGGCACTAGCGGCCTTACTTACAGTGTGATTCCACTCATGTGGCATCCACCGAATTAAGCCGACTTCACCACCCAGGATCTCCCTGTCGCTTTCAGTCGTTAGTTTGCACTTGTGCTACTATTTTACCCTGCAACATCTTCCTTCTGTGCAGTTTCCCTTTTTTGCATAGGTGGCATATGTTACGCCTATTCATTATTTTGTGCAGCTTCCTTCTTCCACGCAATTTCCTTTGTTTTTGTAGGTTTCCTCATTTGCAGTTTCCTTTGTCGGTACATATTTACTTGCTTATGCTTGTGTTGTAGACTGAATCTTGTGTGTTTCCTCCTTTTTCTCTTATTTCCTATGTGCTTTCCCCAGGCCTAATAGGCCCCCAACACTCACATGTGGCTCGTTCTGAGCCACTAGACAGTGGACATAGCAGGTGGTGCGAAATGCACAGCCATTTTTTTTAATTTTTTTTTCTCGCTTCCTCTCTTGTGCGTTTTTTTCCTTATGTTTTTTTTTGGGTGGTGTTTATTGCACCGCGACCTCATCCTATACTTAGAAAAAAAAATTAGACGACCAAGCTTGGGGTTATACAATTTATTCTTCGGCCTCTTCTGAAGAGTCTAATTCCATATGTTTTCCTGTGTATGCTCTGGGTCTTCTTCATGGTGTTCTTCTTAATCCTCTTCATATTCATGTCTGTCTTTGTCTTCCTTTTCCTCTTCTTCTTCCTTTTTCTCATCTTCTTTCTGTTCATCGTCTCCTTTTTCCTCTTCTTGAACATTCTTGGGTACATATTTCGGTGCAGATTTTTCTGGGCCTCCAACCTTCTGTTGGAATTGGGAAAAAATGGGAGTAAGCCATTCTATCTCCCAGCAAGCTTCATCTACTTGTTGCTCTAATTCCTACAATATGTCAGTGCTAGGGTGTTCCATCGAGCTATTGGCCAGTGCCTATGTAAACTCGGTGATTCACTACTAGACAGGCTAAATTATCCCTACCACCCTTTTAGCTTTGTCCTACTTCTCATCCATCACCTTGTTGCACATGATTTCCTGGTTGTGTAGGGTTCTTTCCTTGTCCAAGAGATACTTGAGCTCAGTACCTTTGGTGATCTTTTCCTTGGTTGGTAGCTTCTTAATATTTGCCTTCACCACCAATATCTGTAGGTTTTCTTGCTGCGCCTGTTCGGCAAGTTGTTTCGCAGTCTCATTGTCGATGAGTCGTTACCATGTCATGGCAATTGCTTC
>LPNX011174116.1:70901-146022 GCA_001517045.1 Pseudotsuga menziesii | reverse complement strand
TGACAACTTGCACATGGTGGGACTCATGGACTAGGCAAATAAGACAAAATAAATGAAATAATGTCTAAGTGGGTAAATACCATGGGTTGATTATTCTAACATCCACCACTTTTGTACATATCTTCTCAGCTTCCCTAAGAGGGGCAATAGATTGATTTGCCTATTCTTTCCTTTTTTGCAACACTTCGAGGGGCGTGCTTGGCTGCTTGTTGGTTCTCATTTCTTGAACCTGTTTCTTTAAGTCTACGACCAGTTTGGATAACCTCCTTAGTTGGTGCATAGGTTCTGCCTCGACTTCTTCCTCCTAATATGATAGTTCCATGACTACCTCATTTATAGCTTGTTCTAGTGAAGTCTACTTCTGGGCTTGGGCTGCCAAGTCTTCCTGTTTGCGCTTGATAACTTGTTTGCGTGCCTTTGCTTTCCTGGTTTCCTTGGTTGCTTGATATGTAACCGCATTTTCCCATATTCTGACCTCTATGGCAATGGAATACTAAATGGAATATATCTATAATAAGGTCATCTTAGAAAAATCCAAAATTAATGTGTCCAAGCTATGGACACTTGCCTCTTTCTCTGCTTCTTCTGTAGAAAATGACTACACAGGAATTTCTATTCTTAATGGCGGGAGGAGGACTGGCGTTACTAGAGTGTCTACTGGGTCTACACCATAGGTTTCAGCCTACATTTTGTTGCGTAATTATGAGACGTTCTCTACCAGTCGGTTAACTTTTGTAGTGATGGAAGTCATCTAGTTGGTTTTCCTGCTTGTGATCTTACCCAAATTTTTCTCGGCTACTTCGGCGACCATCTCACTAAAAAGACTCAGATCCTCTTCTGCTATGCCCATGACTTGGGATCGGTTAGCCTTCTGCATCTTCCTATGTGGGATGCTCAAGGATTCTTTTCCTTCCTCCATGGGATATTTTCCCTTCCGCTTCCTGGTTCTTTCAGTGTGCACCTCCTCATCAGTAGGGGGGTCTTCTTCATCGGCATTGAGCAGGTCTCGCTCTTCTTCTTCTTATTATTGGGATTCATCCTGATGCTCTCGGGTACCTGTATTGGTGTGGTCCTTGGGTGGGCTCTCTTATGGACCCCCCTACGGTGCTTGCTACTCTACAGGAACCTCCTCATGCTAGCTAAAACCATTCCTTAGGCCAGTCTTTGATTTCCCTTTCAATATCCACATCTTTGAGGATAAAGAAAGTTGAGAGTTTCTACTTCTTGGGGTCATTACGTGGATGTAGGATGATGTTGTGCAGCCCTGCATGGAAGTGAATGAATGGATACCTGACCACCATTGTAGGTTTCATTCGATATTGCTTGCGCATAATCTGCCTAAGAATTTCTCCTTGGAGAAAGAATGTAAGCTTCGTATCAGTCTTGTGCTTACTATCCTTGTGGTCCCAGAGGTTTTAGAATGGCATGCCAAGGGAATCTGCTAGGATATGCATGGGTCTATAAAATGGTGGCAGAGTCCATGTAACAAATGAGATCAGAATTAAAATCCATGAAAAGTGGAACTTCACTGTGGGAAGCTCCTGTGCATCAAGTGCATCATCCATCGGTTTGTTCAGGAGGAACTGTGCACACTTTTTTTCTAGCTCTACTGTTGTAGTAGTGCACTTAGTAGGCTGCATCTTGAGCAAGACCTTACTGCACAAGATTTTTGTTGGAGCCCTTATAATTACAGCACTATCATCAATAGAGCTAAGGCAAAAGTCCTTTTCACTGTGGACAAGCTGGTACTTGGTATTCATGTCGTTCTTGTCTATTTTTTCCCTATCCTTGTACAGGTACATGGCCGAATCAACTCCTTTCCATGAAATACCTGTGATGACCGAGAATAAGTCAACCGTTACCTCATACGGCTTGTCCATCTAGAGGTAGCCTCCATGGAAGCATACTAGCATCTATTTAACATAAATCCCGACTGGGGTAGAGCGACCCAAATGTGGCATAAGGAGAAGATTTAATATATCTGACTACTCCAATCCATGTGCATACTCCATTACAGAAATAATGTCTGGATTCGGCGGTTCACTGGGCTCTATGACCATGAATTGATTTCTAGACAACTCTTGTTTCCTAGTATTGTAGTCTTCAAACTTCAAGTCCCGGAGTTTGGGACTGATGGTGTCTTGAGGCTGTGTGATGCCTTCTAGAATGGTGGGCTCTTCTAAAAGTTCTTGTGCATCCACTGGCACTCTTGTGGTGCTTGGCTTCCTCGGTGATACATACATAGGTAGCAAGTTATTTTATTCATCAATCAGATCTACCTCTGGTGGTGGCGGAACCAAGTTGGCTTGGTAGTCCTTGGGTATCTTTGCTATGGGGCTATAGGAAGTGGGGAGGTTTGCACTTGATGGGGATCTGGCCAAAAAATTTGGGCTCCAGCCTCCGACCAGTTGTATTGGTGGCCAGGTTGGAGATACTTACGTCAGCTGGCCTCTTGCTGGTGGCCTCTGTGGTGGTTTCTATGGTGCCTTCAGCTTAGCCTGTGTCTTCTTCATATTTTTTGTGGGTTGACTGGGTTCATGGACGTAAGGCACCTCTCTTATCGAGCAGGGTAAGGATGGTGAAATAGTGGAGTCTTCGCTATCACTAGATAGCTCAATAATCATGGGATTTAACTTTGAGGGAGGGTTCTGGTTCACTCAGCAAGCTCAGCTCTCTGGTTTCTTGACTTGGAAGGAATTGTAATAGTTACAATGACAGAGGTAACTACTTTTTATAGCTGATTGGGCCCCCCAGCTGTGACTAGCCGTAATTATGGACCATCTAACAGAGCACATGGGGCCATCCTTCGTCGCCTTTACTCACACACTTAGGTTCCATTATGTACTTGTCAGGGTAGTTAAGGGTAATACTATGGATGGGCCCAAAAATCCCACCGTCATTCTACTCAGACTTTCCAACTTAATGCTATAGAGCTATCACTAGCGCCGAATCTTTTTGGAATTCTCATGCATTTAATGGTCCAGCGGTGCCTGCTAGCTGTCTGTCGCTTCCCACCAGTTTTCTCTTAGCTGGTTCATTGGCAGTTTTATAGCGCACCATTTTGCAGCACAAATTCCTTTTACCGTGTCAGGTTGTGCTGGAGATGCTTCTTGTACTGCTTTCATCCCTTTAGATATTTTTTTTTTGCTACTGCGTGCCCCAGCCTTATGGGACAGTGCCGCAGTCATTGTGGTATAGTTTTAATCATCTACCATTGATCATACCTGCAACCAATGTTCCATCCAACTTATGTAGTTTTACCGTGCCTGCTTCAGTAATGTGCACAACCACATACGGGCCTAGCTAGTGCGTTCTAATCTTACCTGGGAGCTTGAAAAACTTGCTGTCATACATTAGAACAAGTCTGCCAACCTTAAACAACTTTGTTTTGATGTGGCAGTCATGCCATGCTTTTTACCGCTATTTTTCCACATTTTGATGGAAGCTCACAATGAAGCATTTTTCCTCCAATTGAATCAGCTGAGCAAGTATTTCTTCTACAGCATCGGTATCTTTCATCTTTGTCAGCACAACAATTTGCAAGCTTGGCACAATGTACTCCATGGGCATGACTGCTTCTTGTCCATAGACTAAATGGAAAGGGGTGTATCCATTTAGTCGTTTGCATGTTGTTCTGTAAGCCCATAATACTGCTGATACTTTCTGGTCCCAGCCATCTCTGAGCACATTAAAGACCTTGTTTAAATCATTCTCCGATATTTTGTTTAAGACCTCAACAGTTCCATTTGCTTGAGGATGGTAGGGTGTTGTCTTCTTGTGCTGGATTTGGAATTCTGCAGTTAGTTCAACAATTAGCTTATTTACAAAATGTATACCTTGATCGCTGATAAGGATCTTTGGGCAACCAAACCTTGTGACTACATTTTCAAAAAGAAACTTCATCGTAGTTGTGGCGGTGCAATATTTCACAGGTGTCGCTTCCTCTCATCTTGTGAAATAATCTGTAGCAGTTATAATATAGCGCGCACTAGTCCGTTTCCCTGATGGACTTATAGGGCTGACAAAATCCACTGCCCATTTATCAAAGGCCTGCAGTGTAATTTGTGGCACAAGCGTCATTTCATCATGTCGTGATGGTTTCCCTATTCTTTGACACTTATCATAATTGTGACATTATTTCCTTGTATCCATATGTACAGTTGGCCACCAGAGTCCAGCTTGCAAAATCTTGTGCACCGTTTCCTTCTCGGTGTAGTGTCTTCCTGAAACACCTGCATGTGCTTCAGCCGTTACCCATTTCCTTTCATGATCAAGATGCATCTGCGCAGTATTTCATCTGGTCCCAACTTATACAGTTGTCCCATGATTAGTGTGTAGTCTGTGTCCTTGACAACTAGTTGTTTCTTTTTCCATGTCAAATAACCTTCAGTTGCATAGACGGTATTCAATAAGTGTATAATATCATCAAATTCTTTATCGACAATGTCGATAGAAAATAGTTGTGCATCAGGTAGATTATCCTCTAAGCTGTTGGGTTCCTCCCCAATTTCAATGTGTGACAAGTGGTCTGGTCCAACATTCAGTTGGTCTGGATTCACAATGACTTCAAAGTCAAATTCTTGAAATAGGAGGAGCTACCAACAGATCTCCCCCCAAACACTGGCTTATTGACCAGGTACTTCAACGCAGAATGATTAGTGAACATTTTGAAGTGTCCACCCAATAGATAATGTCTCAACTTTTGTACCGGATAGACCATTGCAAGCCCTTCTCTTTCAATTGTGGTGTAGTTCTTTTTCGTTGTTGATAGTTTCCTGCTTGCAAATGCAATTGTGTGGTCAATTGTGCCCTCTCTTGGTTGGGTTAATACTATACCAAGCGCAATTGATGACTCATAAACATGTACATGGAGTTCCTTTTTCTAGTCTGGGAATATTAATATTGGTGCAGTATCCATCTTATTCTTCAGCTTATCTAGACTCTCTTGACAACCTTCATTCCACTCGAACTTGGCATCCTTCTTCAGTAGCTTCTCCATCGGGGCAGTTATCTCCACGTATGCTCTTATAAATTTTTGATGATATCCAGTATGTCCTAATGTGGATATGAGTTGCGTGACCAATGTGGGAGAAGATAGGTCCAGAATAATTTCCACCTTCGCGGGATTGACCAGGATCCCATCGCAGCATACAACATGGCCCAACAATACACCAAATTGTGCAAAAAATATACATTTTCTCAAATTCAATGTAATTTGATACTTGCAACACCTTTCCAGCATCATGCACAGGTTATCAATATGGTATCTTACCATACCAAATACCATCAAGTCATCAAAATATACTTCAAGAAAATTTTTAATGAAATCTTTAAAAATAGAAACTACTATTCTAGTCAAAATAGCAGGGGCATTTTTAAGGCCAAAGGGCATTACCGTGTATTGGTAGCATCCCCATTCTGTTGCAAAGGTTGTTTTGTGGTGGTCCTCTTGCACAATTATGACTTGATGGTATCCTGAGAATCCATCTATGAATGAGTACATTTCTTGTCCGTCTACGCTTTCCAAGAATTAATCTATAAATGGTGTTGGGAATGGATCATGTAAGCAGGCATCATTTAGCTTCCTAATATCGACACAGACCTTGACCTTTCTTGTTGCCTTTTTGTCCTGAATCACTATAGGGATTCTCCACTCCGAATCTTCAATAGGTTCAATGATTCATGCTTCTAACATGTGATCTGGTTCTGCTTTCACTTTTTCTTTATAGCGCAGATTTAGTCTGTACAGGCGTTGTTTTACCGACCTTGCATCGGTTTTGAGCGGGATTTTCATTTCACCCAAATATCCTACTATCCCCTTCATTTCCCTAAAGTTCATCAAGAATAGGTCTTGGAACTCATGTAATAGATCAGTGATTTTGGCTACTTTCTCTTCATCCCAATAGTCTCCAATGTTAGCAAATTTTGGATTGTCCTCCAACCCAATGTTAACTTTCTTAATATTTAGCGGCTTGATGAATTTCTCACTTGAAGTGCCACTTCCTTCTACTACGTGCGATCCTTTTGAATCTGGAATATTAATGTCAGTGGGATCATCCTATGGATATTTGGAGAGGTTATAGCATGTCATCTAGTGTTGAATTCTCTCACAACACTAGTGGGAATGCGCAGTACAGGGTTGCAAATACTCGATCCCCAGTGAGATCTCTGCGATTATCTTCTCCTTAATAGTATTCAGTGCAATATCAACTATTGGTCGTTCATATGTGAACTAGAATGTGTATGTGAAATTTTGTGCAACCTTTTCCCATTCTTTTGTTTCCTGGCGTAGTTCCATAGATGTGTACCAGCCTCTAGGTGTCATTTTGAGAGTATGGATAAAATGGTGAACCCACTCCTAGCGCGGGTAGTTCGAGAACGTTGTGGAACACTGCTCCAAGTGTTAAACAGGGTTTGATAACCCTATATACCTTTGCATCATAGTTGTGACCTCATCTCTGAACCTTACTTCCAATAGCCGTCTGCACTATGGCCATTCAGTTATCGAACTTTTGTGCATACCCCACCATCGCGCGGGTGTAGCTTTTAACGCAAATTCCAGTGCAGATAGTTGTTGTGGATTTGTTACCAATTCTTCAAACTCGGTTAAGAATGTTTCCAAATTAGGTAGTCCTTCATATGTAGGCAGTGACTAGGACTGAGTTCCCACTCATCGTACAAACTTAGTTATCTTGGCACATCTCCTCATAAAGACTTCATGTAATCGGTTCTACCAATTCTCAAGTGCCTCCCTGATTCTGACATACATGAACTCGCACACCTCCAGCTTAGGCTACCATCTACCCTAGGATTAATGTAATATTCCTTAAGGGAAGTGACATTATAGATGTTTTCAAGGTGATCACCTTGCCCTTTGTTGAACACAGGTTCAATGTACCTTTTTCCTTCCAGTGGATCGAGGGGAGAAACTACCCTCATCAAATGATAGGGTCCTTCTTTTGAAGTTTATGATAGTTTGGTTTTCCATTTCCCAATCAATCCGCAATAGCACAGGGTATGGGTTTGTATCATCTACTATATTGATGACTTCGAAGTCCACAAAAGTGTGTAATCCTTCAATATCTACTTGGACCTGATTCAGTCTACCAATGGGCAGGATCTTTGCTTGATCAGCTAGCATTAATTGAATTGGGGACTATTCTATGGGTGGCTTTCCCATTATTTCCCATGTCTCGCGTGTTAAAATGTTGACACTGGTGTGAGGACCCTGCAGCAAACAAGTAATCAAAACACAGGATATAGCAGCAGAACTCAAGATCACTTTTATATTAATCGCAAGCCACTTCAAGGGGGAAACCTCCTTTGAGCAAGCTCAATACAAAATACCTTCATGGTGCATTCCTTGGCCTCAACACACACTTATATACCAAAATAGGCGCCAATACTATGGGTCAAAACCATGGGCCAATATAAACTATGGGCGCCAATACTATGGGTCAAAACCATGGGCCAATATAAACTATGGATCAACAAATACTATAGGCGGCTTACAAAGCATATGCGCCTCACAACAATAACACAAACTATGGATCAACAATTACTATGGGATGACTTACAAAGCATATGCGTCCAAAAAAAATATACTAACATAGTAAAGAGAGGGATTGACATGGGTTCCTAACATCCCCTCCCCCTTAGAAAAAGCTTTGTCCTCAAAGCTTTAGATGTGGAAATTGTCGTTGTAGCTGGAGGAGTGGTTCCCACATAGCATCCTCAGGCTGCATTCCGTGCCATTGAATTAAGACCTCTGTGATAGAGCGAGAGCCAAGCTGACGAGTGCGCTTATTGAGGACAGGCTCCGGCTCCAAAAAGATGGATCCTTCATTATCCAGTTCTGGTAAAATAGTTTGGCCTTTGATGTTGTTGCCAAGAACTTTCTTCAGACAAGAGACATGAAATACTGGATGAATGTGGGAAGAAGGCGGAAGTTCCAATTTAGAAGCAACAGACCCAATCTTCTGAAGAATCCTATATGGCCCATAGAACTTTGGGGCGAGTTGATGACGCCATTTGAGTTTTAGTGAGGATTGCTTGTAAGGCTGGAGACGAAGAAAAACCATATCACCGGCTTCAAAAGTGCACTCAGAATGGTGCTGATCAGCTTGTTGCTTCATGCGATTGCCTGCCATGTGAAGGTTTTCGCGCAAAAGGTGAAGGACCGCGTCAACTACCTAAACTAGAGAACTGCTGGGGGTGTAAGGAAGAATAACTGGCGGTGCCTGAACATAAACTACTTCATATGGAGTCATTTTAGAGGCAGTGCAGTAAGAGGTATTGTACCACCATTTAGCAAGAGGGAGCCACTTTTCCCACTGGTGTTGTTGCTTAGAGGAGAAGCAATCAAGATAAGGTTCCAAGCATTTATTGATAATTTCAGTCTGACCATCCGTTTGGGGGTGATAACCTAAATGCATCTTTAGTTTGGTGCCAGTGTGGTGAAAGAGTTCTGTCCAAAAATGACTAGTGAAAGTCGCATCACGATCCAAGACAATGGAAGAAGGCATTCCATGAAGACGAAATATCTGGTCCAGGAAAATTTGAGCAACAAAAGAGGCTATATAGGGATGGCTAAGAGCACAAAAATGACGATATTTGGAGAGGCGATGAACCACAACCAAAATCATAGTCTTCCCTCCAGATTTAGGGAGGCCATCAATGAAATCCATAGAAATATTTGTCCATATCTGGGGAGGTATGGGCAAGGGCTCGAGCAATCCCGGAAGGGGTGTTGTTTCACCCTTATTGCGCTGGTAGGTATCACCTTCAACCACCATCTGTTGAATTGTCCTTTTCATGCTCTGCCAAAAGAAGTTGCGCCGTGCCCATTCATACGTTTTGAGAAAACCAGAGTGCTCCGCTAACGGAGAAGCATGGAGTTCATAGAAGATATCTTGTTGAAGATCTGTTTTTTGGGGAAGCACCAGATGACCCTTGTATCGCAATGAAGCACCATCCCAAGAGTAATGTGGAACAGCAGAAGGGTTGTTGGCCAAGCATTGGATGATGTGAGATAATGAAGAGTCATTGACATAACCCTGCTGAACCGATTGCAACCAATTTGGAACATGCATAGAAATAGCGGAAAGAGAACCTTGGTCATCAAATGTGCGAGAAAGGGCATCCGTCACAAGATGGTCCTGACCCTTCTTATAAGTGATCTCATAGTCATAACCCAGGAGGTTGTTAACCCATTTTTGTTGTGCTGGGGAGGATACACGCTGTTCTAGGAAATATTTCAGACTCTGGTGATCAGTCAGGATGCAGAAATGAGTCCCTGAGAGGTAGGGTCGCCACTTTTGGACTGCATGCAAAATGGCCATCATTTCCTTCTCATATGTAGAGGCAGCTAAATTATTACCGGAAAGGGCTTCGCGAGTGAACGCAATGAGGTGTTCATCTTGAAGGAGAACAGCACCAAGTCCATTGCCACAAGCATCACTCTCAATAGTGAAGGGCTTGGAAAAATCGGGCATAGCTAGAACGGGTGTAGTACACATAGCTTGTTGTAGCTTGTCAAATGCACGCTCAGTAACATGTGTCCATGTAAAAGCATCATTTTTAAATAGCGTAGTTAATGGAGCTGCAAGCTTCCCATAATCCTTGACAAACTTACGGTAGTAGCCAGTCAACCCCAAAAAACCACGAATGATCTGGAGTGTCATAGGAGGTGGCCAATTGTTCATGGCAGCGATTTTGGCAGGATCCACACGAACCCCTTGTGCTAAGATAATGTGCCTGAGATACTCAACTTCCTTTTGGCCAAAAACACATTTAGACTTTTTGGCATGGAGATGATGATCAGAGAAAAGTTGCATTACAAGAGCCAGATGCTGGAGATGTTCAGCCCATGTTTTACTGTAGATGAGGATATCATCAAAAAATACCAGAATGAATTTCCGCAAATAGGGCCTGATGTTGGGAGGAATGCTACTAGGGAGGAGCTGAATACGATGGTCCTCTGGTCGTGAAGGTGGAAGTCCCACTGGTTCAGCAAAAACACCTGTATAGCGATCCATAATTTGTTGGAGATCCAAGGGAGTAGTGGGGGCCGCTGAAGGTTGCATTTGAAGGGAATGGAGCTGAGCAATGACACCATGGGAACTCTTCTTAAGGAGTTTTTCCAGGCGATGTGAACTGATGATGCTGAGAGACCCTGGTTGTAATCCCTTCAATGTGTGTTTGTGTCCATCGGGGGAGAACTGCATCCAAAGTTCAGCAAAATCCCATAATATGGGGCCAAGTGTGCGCAGCCATTGAGTGCCCAAAACCACATCACATCCGCCTAAGGTCAAGGAAAACATGTCAGAGCGGAGGCTATAATATCCCATAGAGATACGCACATTACGACACTTCCCTTTGCAAGGTAAGGTGCCCCCATTGGCAATCATGACTTCAAAGTTGGAACAAGGATGGATAAAACAATCAGCTTGTTTGGTGATCTGAGGGTCAATGAAATTATGAGTGCTGCCAGAATCAATGAGTATTGTAAGAGGAAGCTTCTTGAAGTAACCGCGTACCCGCATTGTTTGGGGGGCAGTGACTCCAGCTAAACCATGGAGGGATATCTCGGGTTGGTCGTCCTGAGATGGAGGGTCAGTAGGCGGCTCTTGAGTGTCAACCGAAGCATCCATTACAACGACAACTTCTTCACCAATTTCAGAGGCAGGTGGAGAATCCACATCCAAGAGATAGATATTTTGTTGAACACATCGATGTCCCCGACTGAATTTCTCATCACAATTATAACAAAGCCCTTTTTCTCTGCGTGCCTGCATCTCTATTTCAGACAAATGCTTGATTATAGGTGAGCGAGGAGCTGACGAAATGGGAGGTCGTTGAGAACCCATATTTTGGAAGGGAACAAAAGAGGATTTGGAGCGCTGTTGGGCTGCCATCTTGTCTTCTGCCAACTTAGCCAACCCCAGGGCTTCCATCATTGTGTTGGGACTGAACATTTTGACCTTAGAGCGAATTGCATCCTTTAGACCACTGATAAAACAACTCCGGTAGAATTCATCAGGTAATCCTGCAGTGTGATTAGCTAGTTTCTCAAATTCAGTTTGATACTCTTTCACAGTGCCAATTTGGCGAAGTTTAGTGAGAGCTCCTATGAAGTCATGAAAATTACTAGGACCAAATCGTTTCAAAAGGAGCTGGCAAAAAGCAGGCCATTTTGGCTCGTCATGAGCCTTGATGTATCAATGATACCATTGCAGAGCTTCTTGTTCCAAATGAAAGGAGGCAAGTGGAACTTGGTGGACATCAAAAGTATTATGAAGGCTGAAATACTGTTCTGCACGATAGATCCATCCAGTCGGATCAGTACCATTGAAGCGTGGAAAATCTAGCTTCGGACCGCGAAAATTGCTGGAAGAAGAGAACCCATTGGTTGATGAAGACTCGGACTATCGTTTGGTGTTCATAGCTGAATGCTCAAGATGGAGACTAAGAAATTTGTCATCCAGTTCCTGGAGTTTGGCTTGGATGGCTACAAGTGATTCCTCCATGATTTTTGCTCCGGTGCGGGTGACAACCATAAGCAGGAGATTTTTTAGGAAGGGATCGGCAACAGATGGATCTGCAATGGCGCAGAACTGACCGGCAACAGTTCTGGACAGAGGAAATCTGCAATTGTGCAACTAAAAATAGATATGGACCCCAGGTATGTGCGGCTTCCTATCGGTTCAAGGGATTCACTCGGCCACCAATGCTATCTGAAGGCTTGCATATTGGGGCAGTACCCCTCACTCCACAGCTCAGGTAAAACTGATAACTGCTTGGCCACAAACGACAGCTCTTGGTTTACCTCACGGGTGGGAACTAGTCAATCAGGTAGGGGTCGTTTCCCTTTTCGCTGGCAGGTCCTCTCAATGGGCCAGCTACTTCGGGGTTCCTGTGGTACTCCTCACAATGAGTTTTAGGGATTATGCCCAAGTACTTCCCACAGTTAAGCGGAGAGGGATTATTCCCAGATCTGAACCTGCAACAGAAAAAAAAATTTGGGCAGAAATTCCACCCAATGTTCAAAAACCGGATCTATATTGCTCAAAATCACTATTATAGCATGTTTCCGAAACTGAAACAACCACTCTGCTTCTACCCATGAAATCGGAATAGAAATCTGGGCACTCGGTCAGAATATTTTCTCGCCGCAATTTCCGCGGCCGTCACCGAAATTCTGAAAAATTGCGGATTTTAAATCCGCGATATCTCCACTTTTAGAACTCCAAATGAGATGATTTTTTTTTTGAAACTGTGTATTTTTGAAAGAGGAATTTAGATATGCAATCTGTTTCTTCTAATTTTGTGCAGAAAGTTTCAGAAATTGATCTGAAAGTCACCGCCCAAAAAAAAAAAAAATTCCCACGTGTGCCAAGGAAAGTGCTCTGATACCAGATGTGAGGACCCTGCAGCAAACAAGTAATCAAAACACACGATATAGCAGCATAACTGAAGATCACTTTTATATTAATCGCAAGCCACTTCGAGGGGGAAACCTCCTTTGAGCAAGCTCAATACAAAATAACTTCACGGTGCCTTCCTTGGCCTCAACACACACTTATATACCAAAATAGGCGCCAATACTATGGGTCAAAACCATGGGCCAATATAAACTATGGGCGCCAATACTATGGGTCAAAACCATGGGCTAATAAAAAATATGGATCAACAAATACTACAGGCAGCTTACAAAGCATATGCGCCTCACAACAATAACACAAACTATGGATCAACAATTACTATGGGACGACTTACAAAGCATATGCGCCTCACAACAATAACACAAACTATGGATCAACAATTACTATGGGACGACTTACAAAGCATATGCGTCCAACAACAATATACTAACATAGTAAGAGAGGGATTGACATGGGTTCCTAACAATTGGATCCCAGTTCGAGGATGATATAGTCCATTTCATAATCACCAATTTGTGCAGACATCATGATTTCATGTCCTATTTTTACTTTTGTCTTGGCACTGTTAACCTTGTTTGCTGGCGGGTTTTCCTCCGAAAGCATTTCGATAAGCTCTTCCAACTTTACCAGTGCATCCTTATCCTGGATTAGCGTCAAACAACTTGACAAGTATGGTTTGAGTCTACTAACCTTATATAAACTCTTGTTCGCAGTCTGTTGTTTGAATATCTTTTGGAATATCTCAGGCATATCTTTTACTTGGCCTAAGGTAGATGGTTGTTCCATTGGGCGTACATCCATGAATATACTCTTCTTCTCTTGAACATCAGCTGGTGCTTTCTTCTGCGCAGCAGGTTGCACCTATGGTTGTTCTTGTCTTGCAGGTTCTGTTTTTGTAGCTTGGTCTGCACCTGTCGCAGCACCTCCCCTTGTTACCACTGCTACATTTGGTTCTCGTGGTTCTGGGACTATCAACTATATGTTGGCATTAGCATTCAAGTTGGGAGCATTTGGAACAGGATTTAGTGCTGGGTTAGCTACTCCAACCGTTCGGGCTTGCCATTGAGTGATAAGTTGTGGACATTGCTCCACATTGTTCTCTTGTTTGCAATATGAACAAGTCTTCATGGGTTCATGGTAGTCTCTAATAGTGGCCTTGCACTCCACAATTATAGCACACCACTGGCCCTCTTCCTTGGCTAAATCCTCCTCAACTGAGGTTGAGGTGGATGTGGAAGGTATTGCAGTTGTATGTACTGCTGTTGATACGGTTTATATGGACCTATATTTTGAAATTGCGATGCCATCTAGAACTATTGCGCAGGCTAACTGAGGCACAGCCTGAAACTAAGGTGTAGCCTAGAACTGAGGCATAGATTGGAACTGAGGCGCAGCCTATTCAATATTTATTTTCTCCTCGATCTTCAATAGATATTGTTATCAACCCAAATGGCACTTCTCCGTCTGAGTGCCGACAATTCATTATGTTGGTACACAAAAGGAGTTTTCAGGATTGAAGTTTTCCTAAACACTATAGATGGGCATGACATGAGATGCATTTACCCTTCAACCAGCTTGCCATTTTATTTTTATATGTGTTGATTTCCGATGCGACTATCTCCATTTCAACTCGCGTACATACATGACTATCCTCATTGACAACTCGTGTACTGTACACGACTATTCCCATTACAACATGTGTACAGATCTATACGCGGGTTTCCCTTAGAGAAACTCACGTGTCATACACAGGTTTCTAGTATTAATAGTCGCATACACATCCATTCGACATTAAAAAATATAAATCACGATTAATGGATATTAGTTGAGCCGTAATCATTAACCAGCTCAACTGTCTCAACCTTCTCAACCTTCGAAACTGCTCTATTTCCCAAAGTATAAATAGAGGCCTTGGGGAGGGCATTAATAGAATCAATCTTGGAGAGCAAATTTATGCTGGTGGTATATCTTCAGAAGTATTTGGAGCAACAGAACTCAGAGTCCTTTGGTTCCATAGGATTCCTTGTCTCAGACGTTGGGTTGTACACTTATCTCATTCATTGATTGTTAATAAAGAGAATTCTTCTTCCAACTTTGTGTTGAGTCTCTTTAATGTATCATGGTTGCCGAATATATTTGATTAAGCACTATATATGTTGTTTATATAACCTATCATATATACATGTATAAGATTGTACTTGGATAATTTTCTCTTTGCAGGTGAAGGTGGTGCATCCCTGAAAGCTTTGGAGAGAAGAGAAGTGGGAGAAGACAAAGCTTGGATCAACCGTCGGTAATCGGGTGAGTCCAGCATTTCTTTCTATTTCCTTTATGTACTTTAAAGATGATTGTATACAAGTTTTAGACGTAAGTTGGTAACCCTAGACCCTAGGTTACATGGGTGTTTATTCTTGAACAACAAAACTGGCGACTCCACTGGGGAGACCAAACTGTTGTGGGTTAACTCTATAGATCAGTGCCCATTCTTTGCTTTGATTCAATGTGTGGTGTTTTGTCTTGGTTCAAACTTATAGTGGTGTTTGAAGACCTTGAAAATTTTACACCTGTATGCAGGTTTCTCTTGCACACAGTCGCATACAGAGGTCTACGTATGTGGGTTGCTCTATAGAACATTCACGTACAGTACTAGGGTTGCTCTTGTACACAGTCGCGTACAAGCCTGAGCAACAAAATTTTTGGGTTAGGGTTTGCTTGTCCCTATCCTTCTATATATTTTGTCTTGCTGAGTGGCCTTCACTATGAGCACTGCACTGTGAGTTTGATGACCATTTTAGCCATACCTTGTGCTTTCTTGTAAGCCCTTGAGTTCTTATTGTTTGGATTGTCTTTCTGTTAGCAACTTGAAGTGGATTTGTCTATTGGGTAATAGGTTTAAGTGCTAGTTGTATGAATCAGTGCTCAGGGTTCCAGAAACTGTATATTGCATTCTATTTTTGAGTAATATTGGTTTGTCACTTGCCTTTGATTGAGTTCAATGATTTCTATTCATTGTGCCTTCCCAATCTAGGGTTCCAAGTCTTCCTTAGGTGGTTGGTCTTTGGTTTTATGAATCTAATTTAATTCATTTTGCTTATTTTATGCAGTTAGGTTATTCAAGCATACTCAAGTATTGTGCATTTAGGTGCATAGTAGTATTGCATTGTAATCTTTGAGCAATTTGAAAAGTGAAAAGAAAACATTAGCAACTTTTGCATTTGATTTGCATACAGTAGTTTTGTTTCCAGTTTTTAAATATAATCTCAAAAATTAAAAAAATATAGTCTTAGTTTTCTCTTTATTCGTTGCATTTTCATCAGTTTACATTTACAAAAATAAAATAAAAGAGAAGCTTGTTTTTAAAGTAAAGATAATTTGCTTTGGAAGTATACATCTATTGTCTTCTAAATTTTTTATCAAGTCAAAAACATCATAGTCTTTCACTCCACTTGCCTTCTGAGTTAAAAATAGCCCTTAAAATGAGCGCAATAATTAAAATTTATTATTAATTTTTGTTTTTTAGGGCCATACACCTACTAGCTTAGGCTAAACTTGTGGGATAGGAAGTGTAAACTCCCCATAAGTATTTGAATTTAGACATAGTGGGCCAATCGATAGGTAAATCCTTCTCTTTATCGATAGTATCTGGGAAGCTCCTCTCAAACAGGAGTCAAGCACGAGGCCACGTGAAGGCATTGGACTGAGGAGATAACCCTTCGATTCCTTATCAAAATGTAAACCAAATTTTTTACACATCTAGGGATTCTGTCCTAGACAGATTTTTGGGCTCAGCTACCCTACCCATGCGTACAAATCAAGCTTGCGACTATCCCCCTAGACTGTTGGTATAGTTAAGGTAGCCTCTAGTCTCTTGACGTCTAGGGTTTATACACAGGTAAACTGGAAGGCTATTTCTGTTTCACCTTGGACGGGCTTGGAAGGTAACCCTTGTTGAAAGCGTAGGAGGGTGGTGGGTGATTCCTCCACCTGTGCCTAAGAACCTCTTCAAGGACTCCAAGAAATTGTCTTTCATATTTCTTTGGGAAAGCATATATTTTACCCTTGCTGACTGTTGAGACTTTAGGATTTTTTGTAGTGATGGATCTGTGGTTTGTCTGTGTTTAGCTAACCTTACGGTTTGAATTGTCAAATTTACAATCATGGAGGACCAAACTACCAAAAGGTCATGAAGGTTACAAAACCTTTCTCCTCTTATCACATTGGAACCTCCACCTCCCCATCAAAGGTAGATATTGGACACAGATGGTTCATTTGAACCGATAGGAGTCAGTGAAGTTCTAGGTGAACCAGAACTTAGGGAAAACCATTTTAATTTAAACATAGCTAAGATAGAAGACTTGCAGGCTGACGAGTTTGCAAGGAGTTTTAATACACCTCTAATTGACTTAAATGATCCTATGATCGTTCAGGTTCGTCCTTTTGATCCACTCGTGATTGGTGTCCCTATGGGTAGGATAATGTCTAGTGCAGGAGAAAGTTCTTTCATTTTCACCTTAGCCATCCCGGTTGAAGGGGTACTACCTCCCCCAGTAATAACCCCTAGATCAAGAATACCTACGATTCCCTTAACTCCAGTGAGCCGAGTGGTTCAACCGTCGGTTCCCACAAGCCTAGTAGGTGTTTCTGGTTGTATGGTCACTAGGATTCCTAGTGTACCTACAATTCCAACCTCCTTCACACACACTGCCTAGAGTGGTCCTATAGGATCCTCACCTTTTGTCCAAGGATTTCCTTGGAATGGGGGGCACATACCCCCATCCACTCCATATGTAGGCCCACCACCCTCTTATGTAGGGGTGTATTTTGGGAACACTAACCCTTATGGTCAAGGTTTCCAAAACCCAGTCTCTGCTCCATTCACGAGCTCTCCCTTTTTTCGTTTTAGTGGAGGGATACCCGCTCCTGTATTTCAAACCCCAATTTCGACTGGGGCAGCCAGAAACTCTTATACTACACCTCACACCAACAATCCTGTGGCTTACAGATGGAATCTGTTTCAAAGTAACCCAGCCACTTCGAAACTGGTAGCAGGGGGCAACCCCACCTTTACATATGGGAGTTTGGGGGAAAGTCTTTTTAATCCCCAAATTGGCACTTTTAGTGATCCGGTTCGACCTAATCTTCCTTTCCTGGCAATGTTAAAATTGCCAGATTTGTCTAAACTGATGAACGACTCATTGAGGCATGATCCCTCCTGGCCTCCTGTACCCACCAAGTTTCCCTCGGACATCCTAAAATTCGAAGGAAAAGTTGGTGAATATCCTAGGGCTCATGCGATCACTTTTCATTTATGGTGCTCTTCCAACTCACTGAATGAAGATTCAGTTCGGTTGGGGCTTTTCCAAAGAACATTGACGAGCACTATAGCAAAATGGGACATTGAGTTTCCTTCTGCCACGTTTAGTAGTTTTTGGGACTTGGCTAACACATTCCTTAGCCACTTCCATCTTCCTGTCTGATATGATTTTGGAATGGACTTGTTATCTACCTTCAGGTAGAACAAGGACACCCACATCTCAGATCACATCCAAGAGTGGAGGAGGTGGAAGAGCATCATTAAAACTACTATCCCTCCTGAGTTCTTATTAGAGTGGTTCCTTAAATCCCTATTGCCTTATATATCTAAGGACGTATCTACTTTAGGAGTGACGAATAAGGAAGAAGTTATCCTCAGGGACCAACAATTAGATTTGATTTACCATCAATCTGGGATCTTGTATGAGATTATCCCTGAGGAATCAAGGCCAACACACAATGCAGAGAAACCTAAGCATGGACCCCATGCCGATGGTGTGGTTGGTTCTGTAAATTCTCCCACTATAGAATCTTTGGCCAAACAACTCCATCAATTGTCTATTAAAAATTCTATGGTGGAGGTAGCAAAGGCTGTCCCCTCACCCCAAAATGCAAATGTTTTTGCACAGACCTCTCAGAAGGGAAATCAGCATCCCGGTGGGAAAAAGAAGAGGGAAAAGAAAGGGGAGGGAAACCAAAACAAGCAGAAACCCGCAAACAATGATGATGGGGGCAAGAAATAAAAGGAAAATGTGAAATTCCCATATATGTTGTTCCATGAGGATCACCTCACCCATATTTGTCCCCTTATGGAACAGGCTCAGAAGCTGTTAAAAGCTCAACAACCGGCTGTCCTGAAGGATCTGTTTCCCCAAGGGTAGAATTTTGCTTCAGCTTCAAATGTAGCAGGTGGCACTCTAAATGCCCTTGACCCCAATTATATCAACATGGTTCAATCTTCAACTTTGCTACAGAATAGGATTAAGAACTATGAAAAAGAGACCTCTGAGAAGGGTAATTCTATAGGTGAAACTTCTAACCCTCTCACGATTGATAAACCTGCCGAAACTATGCCCAAGATATCAAAAGGTGTCTTTAAGAAGACCTTGCATAATCCTAATGCTAGGGATGCATCCAACTACTCTGTGGTTGAAGAATTATCCCAGACACCTTGTGCAATGTCGGCTTTAGAGCTGTTACAGAGTTGTCCCGCTCAATGGGATGCACTCTTAGCAGCCTTAGGTAGCATGGACTCATCGAGTCTCATGGAAAAATTTCACTTGTGTGATGTCAAAATTTTCCTACCTTACCATGTATCCTTATCGATAGATGTCATCCATGGTGGAAAGAACATTGGAGGGGCAGTTGTTGATGAGGGTGCTTCTACATGTGTTATGTCCTTGTCATGTTGGAAAGCTCTTGGATCCCCAGAGTTGGTCCCGTCAAACACCCTGCTTACTGATTTCAACAGAAGGTCATTCTGTCCACATGGTATCCTACCAGCTTTTGAAATTAAGCTGGCAAGGAAAGCGGTGTCTATTGAGGTATAGGTGATTGATGCACCTTTGGATTATAACCTGCTCTTGGGAAGAAGTTGGACTTATGCCATGTCTGCTATTGCATTGCCCGTCTTTCGAGTGGTAATGTTTCCACACGAAGGGAAGTTGGTTACTGTTGACCAACTCAGTTTTACTCGAAAAGGCCACATGGAGTCTAATGAGTCCACTATGCCATTGGTTGATCAGGTTAAACCTGCTACAGAGAGCTTAGGGGCTAGAATGTATGCATCATTGATGGGCACATTTGATCTTCCGGCTCCGATTAACTATATAGGTTCTACTAGTGTGGGGAAGTCCATAGCCATGGTTATTGATAGGACTGATCCTTGGGTTCTCCCTTCCCACCATGAACCTGAAGTGCCCTTATCAGCAGTGGAAGTGGCTTACCAAGCTATTACACAAACCACTTTTGATCACATTCTGGTTCCATTCTCAGTCTTAGAGGAATTGGAAGAAGTCTATTTGCCTGCTTGAGTAGAAGAATATTTGCATTCGATAGATTGTTTAGGTATGGTTTTACCTTTTGATGAAGCCATTCTGGAAGCCATGTGCGGATGAGATAAGATCTATGAAGATCTTCATCATCGGTCTTGATTTCTTCTAGAGCTAAGAAGGATAGAGAATCAAGAGTTTCATATGAGACTGGCGGAAGATGTTGATTTGCCCGTTAATCCCTTACCAAGGGAAGGAATTTTTCCTAAGGGGAATATGGAAAATATTTTTTCTACCAACCTTATCAACATCTCTATAAATCCTAACATTGTGGAAAATATACATATCAGTGCAAACTGCTCTCCTGAGGAGATTGCGATTTATACTAGCTTGTTTAAGGAATTCAGCAATGTTTTTGCCTGGTCATATGAGGAGATGCCAGGAATTTATCCATCTATAGTCGATCACGAGATCCAAACATACCCTGATGCTAAACCTGTTCGGAAAAAGTTGAGACCTATTAACCCGCGTAAAGCAGCGGCAATGAAGGCTAAAGTGGAAAAATTGTTGAAAGTCGGTTTTATTTATCCCATAGCTTTGATGGAATGGGAATCCAACCTTGTTCCTATTAATAAGAAGAAAGGGACCATATGCATCTGTACTGAATTCAGAGATTTAAACAAATCCTGTCCTAAGGACAACTATCCCATGCCATTTATAGACCAAATTATTGATGCTTGTGCGGGAAGTGATGTTTTTTCATTTATGGATGGTTTCTTTGGATATAATCAAATTCAAATAAAACAGGAAGACCAACATAAAACTGCTTTCATTTGTCCTTGGGGTACCTTCACGTACAAAAAAATGCCCTTTGGATTGAAAAATGCTGGGGAAACCTTTCAGTGGGCAATGAATTTTTCCTTCCATGATATTAAATCCATTTTCAAACCCTACCTTGATGATCTGCCTACACATTCTCGTAAGAGGATTGACCATCCAGATCACATGCGTTTGATATTTGAACGATGCAGATACTATAAAATCCGCTTGAATCCCCACAAGTGCATTTTATTTGTCGATTCAAGGAGATTGCTCAAATTCATTGTTTCTAATAGAGGCATTCAGGTGGATCCGTTAAAATTTGAGGCCATTGTAAATATGCCTCCTCCTCCTTCTATCAGGAAACTTCAGAGCCTGCAGGGAAAGTCCAATTTTATTCAACGTTACATTGTAAACTATGCCAAGATTACCAAGGGTTTCATGTGCCTATTAAAATAGGACACCCCTTTTGTATGGGACGAAACTGCACAACTCGCATTCGAGGCATTGAAAAAATATTTGGTGTCGGCACCATTGTTGCATCCGCCAGAAGGCTAAAGTGGAACAACTGTTGAAAGTCGGTTTTATTTACCCCATAGCTTTGACGGAATGGGTATCCAACCTTGTTCCTATTAATAAGAAGAAAGGGACCATATGCATCTATACTGACTTCAGAGATTTAAACAAATCCTGTCCTAAGGACAACTATCCCACGCCATTTATAGACCAAATTATTGATGCTTGTGCAGGAAGTTAAGTTTTTTTCTTTATGGATGGTTTCTTTGGATATAATCAAATTCAAATAAAACAGGAAGACCAACATAAAATACTTTCATTTGTCCTTGGGGTACCTTCACGTACAAAAAAATGCCCTTTGGATTGAAAAATGCTGGGGAAACATTTTAGTGGGCAATGGATTTTTCCTTCCATGATATTAAAGCCATTTTCAAACCCTACCTTGATGATCTGCCTACACATTCTCGTAAGAGGATTGGCCATCCAGATCACATGCGTTTGATATTTGAATGACGCAAATACTATAAAATCCGCTTGAATCCCCACAAGTGTATTTTATGTGTCGATTCAAGGAGACTGCTTAGATTCATTGTTTCTAATAGAGGCATTCAGGTGGATCCGTTAAAAGTTGAGGCCATTGTAAATATGCCTCCTCCTCGTTCTATTAGGAAACGTCAAATCCTGCAGGGAAAGTCCAATTTTATTCGACGTTAAATTGTAAACTATGCCAAGATTACCAAGGGTTTCATGTGCCTATTAAAATAGGACACCCCTTTTGTATGGGACAAAACTGCACAACTCGCATTCGAGGCATTGAAAAAAGCTTTGTTGTCGGCACCATTGTTGCGTCCGCCAAATTACTCTAGGGATTTTATATTGTATCCAACCGTTTTCTAGTCAACAATAGGGGTATTCCTAGTCCAGGAGGACGATAATCTCCAAGAGCATGTCATTTACTATCTTAATCGTGCTTTAGCTGGACCTGAACTCAGGTACTCCCACGTCGAGAAGTTGGCCTTCGCAGCTGTCTATGTTGTTTAGAGGTTACATCACTACATTTTACTGAGGACTACAATGGTAGTGGAAGATGTTACTCCTTTTCAATATGTTTTGTCCCAACGGATAGTTGGAGGCAACTTCAACAAATGGATAGTCATTCTCCAAGAGTTTGACTTGGATTTTTAGTCCACAAAATCCAAAACATCCTTATTTTTTGTTGAGCTTATCACAGAACTTCCAACAGAAGAAGATGTAGTCATTGAAGAAGACTCATTCCCAGATGAGCATATCTTCTTGATATCCACCTCTGACCCCTGGTATGGAGATATACTTATCTATCTCCAGAATTTGAAGTATCCTGTAGCTTTCTCGCAGGAAGAACGACATAAACTATGCCTACATGTGAAGAACTACCTCATCATAGGAGATACTTTATATCATAGGGGGGTAGATTCTGTTTTGTGTCGATGTCTTACCCATGAGGAAGCGGAGATTTTCCTGAATGATGCCCATAGTGGAGCATGTGAGGGTCATTTATTTGGGTTAGCAACGACCTAGAAGATATTACGTGCCAGCTATTTCTGGCCCACGGTCTTTAAGGATTGTGTGGAAGTCGTGAAGCACTGTCATCCTTGTTAGCTTTACACTAGAAAGATGTGGCCACATCCCGCTCCATTATTTCCCATTATCTCGGTGGTCCCCTTCATGAAGTGGGGGATTGATTTACATGATGTGTAACCCAGCCTCGGCTGGGGGGCACAAATACATCATTGTCGCTGTGGAATATTTTACAAAATGGGTAGAGGCAATGCCCGCCTTTAGAGCTAATGGGTAAACTACAGCTTTCTTCATGTTCAATCAAATTATAGCACGATTCGGTATACCCAAGGTGATTGTCACTAACCATGGTAGTCATTTTCAAAATAGCATGATGACTGAATTGACCACTATGCTAGGATTTAGACAAGAACATTCATCCTCATTCTATCCTGAAGCCAATGTTCAGGTCGAGGCTGTTAATAAAACTTTGAAAACTATCCTCAAACGTACTATTAATGCAACCCGTTCAAACTGGCATATCATGTTGTACCCTGCTCTTTGGGCGTATCAAACCAATGTAAAAATTTCTATGGGTTTCTCCCCCTTCCAACTCGTTCATGGAGTGGAAGTTGTTACCCCAGTTGAATGTGAAATATCATCCTTAAAAATAGTTATTCATGTGTTACCTAATACGATGGAGCTTGAAGAACGTTTAGTACATTTAGAACATCTTGATGAACAATGTAGAGATGCGCTGACAGCAAACCAAGATCGTAAAAATAGGGTCAAAAGCCAATATGATAAGTTGGTCAAGCCTCAAATTTTCTCTGAAGGGGATCTTGTATTGCTCTGGGACTAAGACAAAGAACCCATGGGGGTAAGAAAGTTCAGGTCTATGTGGTTGGGACCATATGTCGTGTCAAAGGTGTTAAAGAAGGGCGCATATGAATTAATTGATTTTGATGGGAATAAGCTGCCTAAGCCTAGAAATGGGCTCTACTTGAAAAAGTACTATGCTTAGGCTTAGTACTTTTTCTTGTATTTTCTTATATATATTTTTATGTACACTAGTTCATCGGTTTGTGTTTTTTATACCATCTACTGCTTGTTTCAGATGTCTTCCGAGAGGTTCATAGGTTTCATTGATGGCACCAATTGCCACACTTGTAATCTAGCTTCAGCTGCATGGGTCATTTATTCATCCTCAGGACAGTTAGTTGCCTCAGGAGGCGCTTGCTTAGGTCCTACTTCTAATAATGTCACTATGTATAGGGTTGTCATTGAGCTTCTATGGGATGCTTTTACACGTGGCATCACTCAGCGGGAAGTTCGACTGGACTCTCAACTGGTGGTTTCCTAGCTCAATTGGGATTACTAGGTGCAGAACCCTATTCTATTACGTCAGTTTATGCAAGTTAGGCTATTGGAAAGAAATTTTGAGTTCATTACATTCAATCATATTCTAAGGAATCAAAATTCATTAACTGATGCATATACTAATTACATCCTGGATTGGCATTTAACACATTTTTCATAAAAATATACAACAAACACATAATTTTTTTTTGTAAATAAACCGAAAAAATATATATATATGTGTGTGTGTGTGTGTGTGTGTGTGTGAATATCTGTCTGCATAGATAGATCGGGTCTCTGATCCTCATATCCAGTCATAACTGTATAATATACAAAATATGGATCATAGTCCATCAAATGCCCCTAGATCTAAGCTGGACCACCCTGTTCCCCCCGGTCTCCCTACACTCTGGCTTCTTTAGCCTCCTCGGCTTTAGCAGTCTCAACAACATCTATGTATACCAATTCTGCTCTGGCTACCTGCCTCAAAAAGTGTATCCAAATAGGTGGTACACCAACCATGAACTCCTGCATGATGGCTGGGATGTGCTCAATCTGTAAGGTGGGTACTCTCTTGGTAATCCTAGCTAGCTTCCCCTCAAGAACCCTAATTAGCCCTTGGTCTTCTCCCAAGATAGGATGCACATACATGCGTGGATGCCCTTCAGGGTGGACTGGTCCAATATCTGCATTTTGACATTTTAAAAAGGATTAGAACTCCTATACATATGTATATATCTCTATATTTTAAAATTCA
The DNA here is from genome assembly GCA_001517045.1 of Pseudotsuga menziesii. Taxonomy (NCBI): domain Eukaryota; kingdom Viridiplantae; phylum Streptophyta; class Pinopsida; order Pinales; family Pinaceae; genus Pseudotsuga; species Pseudotsuga menziesii. The sequence continues at coordinate 121,288 of LPNX011174116.1, read as the reverse complement.
TAAAAATTTGAAAATTTGAAAATAAAAAATTACCTAACTCTCCCCATGCTCTTCCTAGAGGGAGGAGGAGATCCGGATCACCACAGAAGTCCATTCCAGCATATGGAAACTGCTCTAGTGCAGGTAACTGTCGCTCCCACCAAAAGTAGAAGTCGTCATCATAGATACTCTGCATTGAGCCACCACCTCCCTGGTGGAGGAAGATATCTCCCCATCTGCTTGGCCTAGGCTGACGAGGAGAATGGACTGGCAAGGGTACTGCAGGGATCAATCCCGACACTCTCTCAAAGAAGAAGGCTACTAGTATGCTAGAATATCCAAAATTCTTCGTCCTGCCTCTCTTGCAGTCAAAGAGCTATTTTGTCATAATTGGGATCACTACCGAGCACCAGTCATATAGGCCCCCCTGCATACAATCCACTGTTAGTATCATCTGGTTCTATGTTGCAAGGTGAAGTGAAGATAACCCTGCAACCCTCACTATAGTACTTGTCAATACCTGTAGAGGAAGGTCACGTATGTACACAATAGGGATGCAGCTACCCCTCTTTTGTGTGCCTGGTGCGCAGTATATGCCAATATAGTTCTTAACACTTAGAGGGTCACTGCCTCTGTCAGTTCCTTCCAAGTTTACCAAATCTCCCTGTTGTGATAGACCAGCAATGGAATAGACATCCTCTGAAGTAATCTCCAATGACTCACCTTGAAGGTCGAACATGCCCAAGTCACGATCCCAATAATTTATTAGGAACTCTAAGAGGCGGAAATTGGCCTGCATAGGTGAGGTACAGAATTCTTTTAACCCACTTGAACGTAAAACATTCACGGTGGGGGGCATTTTGGAGTTCTTCTTGGTCCATATCTTCATGTTCGCAATCCCTCCACTCAAGTGCCATCTTTCAACCTAGTAAACAAGCAATTGCAAACCTTTAGTTTCATATAAAATTTCGAAAGTTTGACCCTATATGCTTCTTTTCCACCTCACACAGCATACATGACTATCGATTAAGGCATGTTGTAGAAATAATAGATCAATTCTATGAGCAATGATGCTAATAAGAAGCACAAGAAATAGATCTTGCTACTAAGAATTCTCACAAGCATACATAGGAAAAATAGAGAGAAGAAAAGAGATTGAATCACATGAATGAAGAGATTAATATTGGTGTGTATCCTTCCATTTAATAATGATGAGTAATAGTGTACATAAATAGTACATCCATCATAGGAAAATCGAATTGTATGGAAACAACTCATAAAGCTCAAAAAGGCTGACTTACCAAAATATAGCAAACCCCCATAGGTGGCTAAATCACTTCCCAAATCTATCAAGGACCTCACAAGTTGGAAAAATCATGAGTGAGTTGTCAAGGAGATGAAAAAAAACATGCTAATCCTATAAAATGGATAAAAATTAATGGAGGATGGGTTGGAAACAAAAGCTCCCAGTTTCCTAGTTGACTAGCTTTTATCTTATCCATAGAAAAGCAAGAAAAGCATAATAAAGGAGAATTTGCTGTAAAGTCCTCTATACTAATTCTGGATGGTCAAAAGGTGGTCAAGATAAACCCAAAATTAGAAATAAATCATTCCTAGGATATAGGTGGCATGTATTGACTTTAAGCAAGTGGATGCCAACTAATTAAGCTAGTGGGTGAATAATTAATCAAATAATGATTAATTATTTTAGCGTAAGTTATGAGTGGGTTTAATATATTCCAACACCCCCCTATAATTCTGACTTTATGATGGTATGACAAAGAATATAGATGCATATAGGGCCCAACAACAAGGCTATGGTCACCCTTTAACAATTATTATGTCCACAAAAGTGAGGAAAGAGGAAAAACCACATGGGGAAAATCCCCCCTCAAGAAAGGACAAGGCACAAAATTTTGAAATAATATTTCTTCAACATATCCTTATGTTCAGTTGAATCAGCTGAGTGAACTGCTTTTGGATGGAAGACTTGTTGAAGAAATCATGAACTCCATGATCATGTGCTAGAGTGTAGAGCCTGCAAGAAGGAAGAGGAGAGACTCCTTGTATCTCATCATCTGATGAAGTAGGAGCATTATCTGAATGATTCTTTCTGCTGTCAAACTCTGATATGCAAACATAATCTAAAATGGAAAATATATCTATGCATACTCCTTCCCAAAGAGTACAAAAGTTAAGACAATTTATTTCACACCCAATTCCCTGAATAACTGCAAAATTGTGATGTGAATCACATATCAATCTTCCAATATGTTTTAGCACCTGTATAGATCTGATATGAGGCTGATAAAAATCTTATATATTAGAAACATTAACATATGGAGCATCAAAGACAAAGGCTTCAATGTCTCCATGAGGATATAGGGCTAGACTAGGAAAATTATGAACAACTGGGGAAAATTGATAGGTGTAAAAATCTGAATGATGGATGGGCTTAAGATCTGAACCATAAGTGTTTATAACATATCCAAACATGTTTAATATCAGTCCAAATATGACTAAGGACATGGATAACCAGCCAACAAAATATATGAAAGACTTCAAACCATGTAAGATAAATATCATTGCATAAGAGACCAATGAGGAATCAACTAGTGATCTTGGGATTTGTATAGTATTTGGATTATTCATAGGTATGGTAGATGGTATGGATGGTGGTATTATATGTGTCATGACATGCATATCAGCCTACAAACAATATTCTAAATTAGATATACAAGCTTGTGAGGAAGAGCTGCTCAAAGGTAAGTCAATATCTAGTGAAAAAGCACAATTTTTGGGAGATGAATCTAGTAGACTGAGAGGAGGATCATCAAAAAAAGGTTCTGATATTATGATTCTGATATATCATAGGATAAATATATATCATATATATGATAAAAGGAGAGAACTTTGGCACTCAAAGCATAAGTTATATCACCTTGGAACTGCGCAGTATGACATTGTTCTGAGGAATCAACAGGCTTTTGTAGTTTATCTAGAACTTCAATCTTGTGCTTATCAAGAAGATGAGACATGATTTCCATATTATTCTTGAAACACTTATTCTATAAATGAAAACTATTGCTGCAATAATAACACTTTTATGTGCTCCCTTTCTTCTTAACTTTCTTCATTAAATCTTCATCTTCAATTTCTGACTTTGGCTTCTTCACAATTTGCTTCTCTTTTGATTTGAATTTCTTGCTTCCTTGAACCAAGAGAGAATGATACTTTCCCTTTGAATAATTAAGGACACCCATATGGATCAATTTATCTTTCTCCTTTGTTATTGAATCAAGAAAAGAATTTAAAGAATCCATTTTCCACTTAGGAACAACAAGCCTAGTTGCATGAAAAGTAGACACAAAAATTGAGTAATCAGGACCCAATTTTGAAAGAATGGAAAGGATTAATTGATCATATGCTTTCTCAATCCCACATTTCTTGAGCATTAGGACAAGTGACTTGAACTTGGTGAAGAAACCCTCAAGAGACTCAAAATTGCTTGGACTCAATGAGAATAACTCAATCTCCAATTGATGCACTCTTAACTCTTCTTGAACTCCAAAGAGAGAATCCAATTGAGTCCATACTTGGTTTGGAGTGGTCAAAACATATAGATTAAAGAGTATATCAGGATAAATAGAGAGTCAAAGCAATCCATAGGCTTCATCCAACCTATTATGCCACTTAGCTTTCTCAATCACAGCATTGGGTTCATTCTCCAAAGCTAGTGTAACTCTGTATAATCCTCTACTGCGCAATAGAATTGATATTTTAAATTTCCATTCATGGTAGTTGAAGGAAGTAATAATTATAGCTGATGAAGAATCCATATTGTTGAATTGATGTGGTCAAGAATAAAATCTTTGCAACCTGCAAAACAAACTAGGAGAAAATCTTGTAAGCTAGACAAGCACTTCTTCAGAGAGGGATAGGAGACTGGATGTGCTCCTCAATGTTAGTTTTTCATCATATAAGCTAGCATTATGATATTAGGATCTTTTCACTAAGAGAATAACAAGCACAACAATAAAACATAAGCACATCACAAGAGACAAGAGACACAAAGAGTTTTCCTCAGGGAAACCATAAAGGAGAAAACCCTACAACTTCCTCAGAGATAGAATCAGCACAAAAGGTAAAACTAGAAAATAGTAAGATGCACTCCTGATAGCAGTAGTCTTCTTCTTTTCTAGTCCCAGTGTCTTTACTTCCTCAACTATGCGCTACACATGAGTGAGTGAGTGATGTGTTGCAAGTGATAAATAGAGAGGCTCTCACTCTCTATTTATATTATTCTGTTCACTTGAAGTGCACTCCAACATGTCGGCCTCATTTAACAATTACTTACTAGAGCCGACATCTCTACGAGTGTCTAATAACCCTAGTGCCCCACCACTTGTGGGGACTTTGCCTCCTCTGACTAATAGGAGGGTAACACAATGGCGAGGACTATTGCCCCAACTTACAATGACTCACCTAGGGTCGACTTCACTAGGATAGTCTAATAACCCAAGGGCCCCACAACTGTGGGGACTTTAACCCTTGACCAATAGGAGGGTTACCCATAATGACTTGACATGACTTTCTCATTATAGAAACTTCCTGGAATAAACATCAGGATATGACATGACTCAAATACATTACAATACATCCCAGAATAAACATCAGGTTACAATAGATAAGAAATACAGATGAATACATTCTGAAGTTACAATTACATCAACACTCCCTCTTAAATAGGAAGGTATTCTCTCGACACAATTTATTAGCACAAGTCTTCTTCTTTGTATTATCTCGGTCATCATCAAGTCCTTGTCATCTTCAAGTCATATTTGTCTTCAAGTCATCTTTCATTTGGATCTGAATAATCACTCGATTTAGATCATCATTACTGGATCATACTCAATCTAGAACATCATCACTGGATCATACTCGATCTCGAACATCGTCACTAGATCATACTCGATCTCGAACATCACTGCTAGATCTGGATCATCACTCGATCTGGATCAACATTACTGGATCTAGATCATCACTGGATCTGGATCATCATCACTGGATCTAGATCATCACTCAATCTTGATCATCATCACTGGACTGGATCTGGATCATAATCATTGGACTAGATCTAGATCATCACTCGGTCTAGATCATCACTGCTGGATCTGGATCATCACTTGATCTCGATCTCTTGGAGTCATCATAACTGGATCTGGATCATAGCTCAATCTGGATCTCACCCGGTCATCATCATGTGTGTGCTATCTCGTCATAGGAAGTTATACAGAGCCAACCTTCTTTCATGTTGGGTGTATGCCTACCTCCTTGTAGGTCTTTGGTAGCCCTTATATCTAACCTACTCATCAGAATGGCCAGCACTCACATCTAACATGGGAGGAACCTAATCCTTTAGCCATGAACAGAATGGATCTACCCTTACATTTGACCTACTCATAAGAATGGTGGTATCCCTTACATCTATCCTACTCGACAGAATGGCCAGCACTCACATCTGACATGGAAGGAACTAAATCCTTTAGCCATGAACAGAATGGCTCTGCCCTTACATCTGACCTACTTGTCAGAATGGTGGTAGCCCTTGCATCTATCCTACTCGACAGAATGGCCAGCACTCACATCTGACATGGAAGGAACTAAATCCTTTAGCCATTAATAGAATGGATATGCCCTTACATCTGACCTACTTGTCAAAATGGCGGTAGCCCTTACATCTGTCTTACTCGACAGAATGGCCAACTCTCATATCTAACATGGAAGGAACTAAATCCTTTAGCCATGAACAAAATGGCTTTGCCCTTACATCTGACCTGCTCATCAGAATGGAAGTAGCCCTTAAATCTATCCTACTCGACAGAATGGCCAGCACTCACATCTAACCTCCTCATCAGAATGGATCTGCACTTACATCTGACCTGGTAGGAACCAAATCCTACACCCTCGTCAAAATGGCATGCACTCACATCTGACCTGGTAGGAACCAAATCCTTCACCCTTGTCAGAATGGCCCCTAGTCCCAGACTGAGCTACCTGGTAACGGACCAGGTGCCTCCACTCTCCCAGAGAGTGGCGATAGCCCTTACATCTGTCCTACTTGACAGAATGGCCAGCACTCACATCTAACATGGAAGGAACCTAATCCTTTAGCCATGATAGAATGGATCTACCCTTACATCTGACCTGCTCGTCAGAATGGCGGTAGCCCTTACATCTGTCCTACTCGACCGAATGGCCAGCTCTCACATCTGCCATGGAAGGAACCTAATCCTTTAGCCATGACAAAATGGCTCAGCCCTTACATCTGACCTGCTCATCATAATGGCTATGCATCTCAGCACTCATATCTGACATGGAAGGAACTGAATCCTCTCACCATGAAAGAATGGCTCAGCCCTTACATCTGACCTGCTCGTCAGAATGGCTATGCATCTCATCACTTTCCCTTGGAGGAAACCTTGATCTGGAGAACACCAAGCTTCTCCCTGAAGTACTTGAACTTCACTCTGGCTAATGGCTTCGTCAACACATCAGCTATCTGTTCCTCCATCGCAACATACTAGAGCTTCACTGCTCCTCTCTACACCATATCCCTGATATAGTGATAGTTGATCTCAATGTGCTTTGACTTGTCATGGAACACGCAACTATGGTTGTCACAATGTATACAAGTAGCATCCATCTGGAGATCAAATATATCAGACAGTAGCTTCCATAGCCATACTGCCTCACAACTAACTAAACAAGCTGCGACATACTCTACTTCAGCTATACTCAGTTCCACACAGGGTTGCTTCCTGCTAAACCAAGAGATCACACCTGATCCCATACTGAAGCAACACTTTGAAGTGTTCTTCCTATTTATGGCACTGCCTCCCCAATCTGAATCAACATAACCCTCTAGGTTAATCTTTTGATTCTCATCATACTTGAGCCCATACTCAACTATACCCCTGCATTCTTTGCAACCATCAAGTCAACATGTCTCAATGTGTTCATAGCAAAGCAAATATCTAGTCTCAGGTACATCAAGGACCCAATCATCTGATGATACATCGTAGCATCAACTGACTCTGATGAAACATCACTTAACAGCTTCAAGTTCAATGCCATAGGTGTGGTCATGCAGTCCATCATCCTAAACCTATTCAGGATCTCTACTGCATACTTCCCTTGTCCACACCTCCATGCCTAGAACAATAGTGCATCGACACATAACAAGAGCATCACTGGTCTTCTGTCTTCAACCTTGAAGCAAAGGTTGGAATCCACTTTACTCTCAGTAAATCCTAGTCATCAGTAATCTTCCCATCCTGTCATACCATGTCAAACCTCAAGATATTATGTATTCACTCCCTCTGAAGAGAAGCATCATACTCCCTTTGTCTTCTGTGCTCTATGCATTGAAAATATTCTGTACCAGAGTGACAAGTAGCTTCCTATGCTACTCGTATTCTATGTATCCATCTAGTGTGTAGAACTTCATCTTCAACCTTGTATCAAAGGTTAAGATATTCATCAATCTCATCATGTATGTGTTTCAATTCTTCCTGGCTGCAAATGTCTCTTCGTAGTATATGCCTTCTTTTCTTGGGAAGCCTCGTGCTACGAATCTTGCTTTGTATCCCACGATGTTTCCATCTATTGCATGATGGAATTATGAACTTCTCTTCAGGTCTCGATACTGTGCCCTGACATCATTCTTCTTGAACTGGTCTTCCCTTTCTTCTTGGTGGCTAGAAGGTTCTGCATCAATGATTTCACTGTACTCGTCATATTATTCTTTGTCTTTGAACTGTCATCACTTGTTCTTCGGAACAAGTCTTCATTCTTCTTTGCTTGTAGGTGATTATGTATGCGATCTTTCCTACAAGTCAAATGTAGTTGTATGGTTAGAACATTTCATAAGGAATGTTTATACTGGAAAGTTCTTATGCATAAATATATGATCATGCAACTACTTTAGCCAATACAACATTCATCCATATCTCATTGAAACTTTCTAGATGCCTTCCATCTCTACTAGGACAACATTGAGATTGTGCACTAATCCAATATGTCAGCAAATAGGTTTCATTCTAGATAAGTAGCAATGGAGAGTTGTATAGCACCATGAGCTACTTACCCATCATATGCATATTAGTAGTATAATGTCGTTAATGCAAACATCCTATCATGCATAATACATCAACTGAATATAAACAAATGCATAACAAAATAATATCATGAAATGACAATTGAATACTTATCTTTATTTGTTTCGTGGGTGTAATCCTTCTTGAGTCTTCAGCTTCATCGTCTTATTCATTCATGATAGCATCGTTTCTTATCCAAATTCTAGGATAAGAGGTTCTTCAGGAGTTGATTCCTTCATATTCCTCATTGCTTGAGGGATCTTCTTTGGATGATGAGAGCTTGATCTTTAGTTTCTTCCATCTTCTCTTCTCTTCTTATGATTCAAGCTTCTTCTTCTTCTTGGAGTCTACTAAAAGTAATCACTTCCTTCTGGCACGCATTCCTCACATGAATGAATCCCATGATCTTGGGAGGCTATTCAAGGTAGACATCACCACTTCTACATTCTTGACTTCTTATTTTACCGCTTCAAGTTGTTCTTGATTTGAGAGACTCTTATGACTGCATGGTCTCTGCATTCTAGATCTTCACATTCTTCAACTAGTTTCTTAAGGTCATATTCTGATTTATGTTCTTCCCTTCAAATATCTTGGTCAAGGAATCAAAACATCTTTGGTGTCTTTAAGGAAGACACTTGTAGTACAAGTTGATCCATGACTGAATCAACCATGATCTTCTTGGCCTTGACCAAGTTCTTCTTTTGAAAGGCTTCTAGCCTCATCTCCCTCTGAAACTGGAACCTCTCTACTCATGTAGGTGTCCAATTCATTTTCTTCAGAGAGATCATATACTTCCATGGTTGGAAGTTGTCAACTTCACCAATATTATCATCAAGCTGATGTGATAGATCACTTTGGAATGAGAACCTCAAATGAAAATAACAAAAGAATAGATCTTACCGATTTGAGGTGTCTGTCCTGGTTCCGGAGCTGGCTGATCTAGGGTTTGTCACAGAAACCCTAATTTTCAAAACTTGGAATCTTTCATATATGATTGGATAGACATATATATCTCTTCAAATGGAGTTTTCCAATGTACTCCTTTTCTAAAAACAGTGGAGGGAAGCTCCCGGAACAAGAAGCCCTAATTTTCCAATTTCTTCTGCAAAAATGCCTATTACTGTTTATGTGATATCTCTGAAATTACTGCTCCTCTGTGTCTGAACGTTCACACTGAGGTAACCTCACATGTCCTTGATATAAAACCGTAGGTTTCATCAGAATTGGTTTCACCATTTGGGATTTATGATCCTTTTCCCAAGGTGACCTATTACAGGACAGTTCATAATAGTGAAGTTGTATAGAATGTCACGTGTCACTGGTTGATCTTCTAAGTCTGATATTCAGACCACCAAAATTACAGTCCGTTCCATTTCTAGAAGATCATAAATAATTCCATTTAAACCTCTGTATCCCAAGATATTGCAATTCTCCCCAGGTATCCTGTTTAGGGATGAATTCTGGAAGAGACTGGAACCCTAACTTGGAGAGATCATATCTCCCAGAATATAGCGAATCTGAGGCTGAAATTTGGACACAGTGTACATTAGGATTGTATCTTCATCCCCTACCATTTTTAGCTTTTGAGACTTCTCCAACCTCAGAATATATTGAATGTACCAAAACTTATCAGTTTTAGTATTTAGGTTTTTTCTAGCTCGGGGTCAAACTAGGGTTTGAATTTCCCGGAGATTCACCCAACCAAATTTCTTTATCCAGGTCTCTAAGATTCTGTTTTGATGAGGAGAAAAATCCTATGCTGGTATCACTCAAAAATTCCTCTTCTGTAGAAATCCCTAATTTCCCCATCGAAAACTAAAAATGCTCGAAATTGAATTCCGCTTCGACAGAAAGATGCTCCCTTCAATGGAGAGTCAGCCTAGCATGCTTTTGCTGATAGATTGTGGAGAGAGACCCAAAAATTAAGAAACCCTAGCTTCTATAGCTGCACAATTTCTTCTTCTTAGGTTAGCTCTGATTCCATGTTAGTTTTTCATCATATAAGCTAGCATTATGATCTTAGGATCTTTTCACTGAGAGAATAACAAGCACAGCAATAAAACATAAGCACATAACAAGAGACAAGAGACACAAAGAGTTTTCCTCGGGGAAACCATAAAGGAGAAAACCCCACAACTTCCTCAGAGATAGAATCAATACAAAAGGTAAAACCAAAAAACAGTAAGATGCACTCCCGACAGCAGTAGTCTTCTTCTTGTCTAGTCCCAGGATCTTTCCTTCCTCAACTATGTGCTACACATGAGTGAGTGAGTGATGTGTTGCAAGTGATAAATAGAGAGGCTCTCACTCTCTATTTATATTCTTATGTTCACTTGAAGTGCACTCCAACATGTCGGCCTCATTTAACAATTACTTACTAGAGCCGACATCTCTACGAGTGTCTAATAACCCTAGTGCCCCACCACTTGTGGGGACTTTGCCTCCTCTGACCAATAGGAGGCTAACACAATGGAGAGGACTATTGCCCCGATTTACAATGACTCACATAGGGTAGACTTCACTAGTATAGTCTAATAACCCAAGGGCCCCACAACTGTGGGGACTTTAACCCTTGACCAATAGGAGGGTTACCCATAATGACTTGACATGACTTTCTCATTATAGAAACTTCCTGGAATAAACATCGGGGTATGACATGACTCAAATACATTACAATACATCCTGAAAAAAACATCGGGTTACAATAGATAATAAATACAGATGAATACATTACAAAGTTACAATTACATCAACACTCAACTCTGTAGAACTTGATCAACCTTGCTGATCTAATACCATCTAGAAATAATAGATCAATGCTATGAGCAATGATGCTAATAAGAATCACAAGAAATAGATCTTGCTACTAAGAATTCTCACAAGCATGCACAGGAAAAATAGAAAGAAGAAAAGATATTGAATCACATGAATGAAGAGATGAATATTGGTGTGTATCCTTCCATTGAATAATGATGAATAATAGGGTACATAAATAGTACATCCCTCATAGGAAAATTGAATTGTATGGAAACAACTCATAAAACTCAAAAAGGATGACTTACCAAAATATAGCAAACCCCCATAGGTGGCTAAAGCACTTCCCAAATCTATTAAGGACCTCATGAGTTGGAAAAATCATGAGTGAGTTGTCAAGGAGATGGAAAAAAACATTCTAATCCTAGAAAATGGAGAAAAACTAATGGAGGATGGGTTGGAAACAAAAGCTCCCAATTTCCTAGTTGACTAGCTTTTATCTTATCCATAGAAAAGCAGAAAAAACAAAATAAAGAAGAATTTGCTGTCAAGTCATGTATACTAATTCTGGATGGTCAAAAGGTGGCCAACATCAACCCAAAATTAGAAATAAATCATTCCTAGGATATAGATGGCATGTATTGACTTTAATCAAGTGGATGCCAACGAATTAAGCTAGTGGGTGAATAATTAATCAAATAATGATTAATTATTTTATCCTAAGTTATGAGTGGGTTTAATATATTCCAACACATGTCACGTACTATATGCGACTGTCCTTCAGGCAACCCGTGTACAGAACGTGTGTACATGACTTTCAATATAGCAAACCCATGTACACAACGTTGCTTTGTTGAGGACACTTAAAACATGAAATTAGGGCTTAATTTTGATAATTGCTTGGATCAAATTGAAGAGCATGGAGTGTAGTATTACCTGACACTTGTGGATTTGGAAATTGTCCACCGGATTTTCCACACCGTGCAATTGAAGGTAGAGGTGAAAACTTGTCTTTTATGGCTAAAAATCCAAATGGTGATTTTTTATTTATGTTTTGAACTATTTATAGAAAATTTACTTTTCAAGTGGGTTTTTTCCCTATAGTTCATGATTTATAAAACTAATACCATATATTTTTGCCTTGTAATAGGTTTATCATCATTTTAAGGTGTTTTTTGCTTATATAGGATGGTTTTTTGCTGTTTCACATGCATTCTGCATTTATATCTAATCCATCTTAAACTTAGCAATTAACATTCTAACCACAGACTATGGTATTTTTAACCATTAGCGCCTTGTATTTACCATTGTTCTTACATGGATAGGGCTTTCCTCTCATGAGTATCCCCATTTAGAACCTATTTTGTCTTTCGATACTCATGTTGTAGCTATCTTAGGTACATGGGAATCTTTTTAGCTATTTTTCATGCCAAATTGAGCCTCATTTTGATCTCTTTTTACAAGATATCCATTTATAGGACTCCCCATCCTTATGGAGTTTATTTAGGCCCAGGTCTGACTCCTTAAAACAGACTTGACTGTCGAGTTAACTTGTTTGTTCAAGCTCATTAAGAATACGTGAATGGGCATCCACATTGGTGGTAGGTTATATCTTTCTCGGACCATGTGGAATAATATGAGAAAGGATCACTCTCTTTTCTACGAAATTAAGAAGAGTATTCCCAGGTATAGGTTTATCACTTTTCTGGACCCGAGGGACTAAATTTACGGAAAAGGAACACCCAGTATGAGCTCAGTTTTCTCTTTTTCATGCTCTGGACCTAAACATGAAAACGATTTTGAGTGTACTTTATGTCTTTGACATGCTCATTAAACACTAAGAACAAAGCATCGAGTTTATTGTTGTAAGCCCCATTTCTCGTACTCAAATGGATCTTCCCAAGTGATCTTGCTTTCCTTCACACTCATAAAACTCAAGCTATATGCTTCTCTAGAAGGAGTGTTGGGTAGGTGGTAATTTAACCTTTTTCGAACCTCCCTGACTAAGTACAAAAAAGGTTCACCTTTTCTTCTACAGAAGTTAAGAGAGTTCTTTTGTGGTATGTTTTATACTTTTCCGGCCTCAAGAGACTAAATTGTATGAAAAAGGACCCCGCTGGAGTCTTCTTTGGAGTTTTCAGACTCTCTAAACATGAAAACACCAACTGAGCATGTACTAGTTCGGGCTCATAAAATCCACGAATCAGTGACACTATCAAGCATTATTCCCTCTTCTCTTCAAGCTTGTCAAAAAATGAAGAGAGACTAGAGTTGACTTTCCTGGACTCGTTAAAATTCAACATGGAAGGTAAGGAAGAAATTTTCTTTTGGTTTTTAGTTAGTGGTCGCATGTCATCCTTGAACATAGCACTCTCTGTTTTTCCGATACTCATGTCTCAGTGTTCACTTTTAGTTCATCTATTACTTCGAGTTTCTTACTCTTCCTCTTGTCAGTTCTACCTGGGGAATCTGATCATGTCTCCTACATGACATATAAGTCTAGTTGTTCTATCTGTAAAGTTAAAAGTCACCTTGGGTCATCTCTGTGTTGTGCCCACTGTTCAAGGACTTAACCCAGTATCTGACTATATCCTGATCCCATCATTGTCGTATATGTTATCACTTGTGTCTCCCTTCCTTTACCCAGTTCCTAGTCACTCCTGTGATCCGTTGGAGGATCTATTTCCTTCCTTATCACAGTATGGTTTCATATTAGCACTTCCTGATGATGAAGACCTAGAATTTTGACGATTGTACCTTAGGATTCACTTTCATTATTGGTGAATTCCTTTACTTCAGTTGTCAATTATCACCTATTGATTGACAATCTAATGAATCCGCTCCATGTTCGACATCAATAACATCTATTCACATGGCTTGGATTGTACTGGTTCTTTGGGATTGTTTATGAAGACCTTAGTTTCACATTCATGGACTAAGTTGCGCAAGATTATGTTATGGTTATTTACATAGCTTCCAGATCTTTGAAGATTCATCATTGTTGTATATTGTGGCTTCTATCCACCTTTGTAATATACGTGGTCTTGTACCCGTACTATATTATGTACTCAAATATTGTAAATGAGATAGTGTTCCAGTATATTGAACATAGCATCCTCAGATATTACTTTGTATATGACATTACTATGTATTTGTTTCAGGTACTACCTCTGCTCCATTGGATTTTTGAGTTCTCTAAAGATAATGATTATAATGTATTTCAGCCCTCACTTCCCTCTGACCTCACACATTAGGGGGCATCTGTTATCAACCCAAATGGCTCTTCTCCATCCGAGTGCTGACAATTCATTATGTTGGTACACAAAAGGACATTTTAGGATTGAAGTTTGCCTAAACACTATAGATGGGCAAGACATGAGATGCATTTACCCTTCAACCAGCTTGCCATTTTATTTTTCTATGTGTTGATTGTTGTACGTTACTATCTCCATTGAAACTCATGTACATACACGACTATCCTCGTTGAAAACTTGCGTACTGTACGTGACTATTCCCATTCCAACCCACGTAAAGATCTATATGCGGGTTTCCCTTAGAGCAGATTGCGTGTCATACACGGGTTGCCAGTATCAATAGTCACGTACACATCCATTCGACATTAAAAAATATAAATCATGATTAATGGAGATTAGTTGAGCCCTAATCATTAACCATCTCAATTGTATCAACCTCCTCAACCTTTGAAACTGCTCTATTTCCCAAAGTATAAATAGAGGCCTTGGGGAGGGAATTAATAGAATAAATCTTGGAGAGCAAAGTTATGCTGGTGGTATATCTTCAAAAGTATTTGGAGCAGCAGAAATAAAAGTCCTTTGGTTGCAGAGGAGTCCTTGTCTCAGACGTTGGGTTGTACACTTATTTCATTCATTGATTGTTAATAAAGAGATTTCTTCTTCCAACTTTGTGTTGATTCTCTTTCATGTATCATGGTTGATGAATATATTTGATTAAGCACTATATATGTTGTTTATCTAACCTGTCATATATACATGTATAAGATTGTATTTGGATAATTTTCTCTTTGCAGGTGAAGGAGGTGCATCCCTGAAAGCTTTGGAGAGAAGCAGAGTGAGAGAAGTCAAATCTTGGATCAACCATCGGTAATTGGGTGAGTCCAACATTTCTTAATATTTCATTTCTGTACTTTAAAACTGATTGTCTACAAGTTTTATAAGTAAGTTGGTAACCCTAGACCCTAGGTTACAAGGGTGTTTATTCCTGAACAACAGATATGCATCTACCGTTTTCTCTCTCATGAGTTGGTAAGCCCTACAATCTTTTTTATTATGGCCTATATATTTACAAAATTTACAGTACAGACTAGCTGGGGTGCACACTGTATTCTACAAAAACATACAGCATATGTCACAGTGTCCTCTTGTCTGGCAGATGTTGCACTAGGGCAGCCCCTGGGTACTCAACAGGTTTGGCACACCGGATGAGATGTAGTTCATGTAGGCTGGGCAGTCATCTTTGGTATGTCCGTTGGTCCTGGATCACGTATACCAGAGTTCTTCCTACACCTCCTTTCCTCTTTTTATGTCTTGGAGTTGAATAGTCAGGTTATCCAAGTGCGACTGAATCTGTATCATTCCACCAGTGCCATATCCAATAGGTGAAGCCTCTAGGTTCATCGCCAATTCCAATGCCTCCATTTGCATTGCAATATTTTGCTGCATGAGTGGTCCTCTAATGTGCGATAGTAGCGTAGCAATAAACCACTCTTTATGCTACAAGTCCGACATCTGGAAGCTTACTTTGACCATCAATTTTTTGAACCGTTGGTCAAAATCACATACTGTTTCTTCTGGAGCCTGCTTAATCTCCTTGATCTTGGTAATACATTGGGACTCATATTGTGGCTTTCTGAATTCTGATATCATTGCGCACCGAATCTCCTCAGGAGTATTCTACGGTGTTCCTATTGGTATAGCACAAAACTTCATGAACCAACCCAGCGCATGACCCCTCAAGGTCATGATCATATGTTCTTTCTTTATATATGCATTATGGATTAAATGCACCATCCAAATAGCTTCATAGAGGAACCAATGCTGCTCTAGGTCTTCTGTTCCATTCCCATTGAATGTGGGTAACCTACCATTTGTTCTCGCCATTAGGGTGGCACTGGGGTTGTTCACTGGATTCCTTGGATCTGCTGGATTTATTGGGATCGCTAATGGGCTTCCTTGCACACCAGTCTCAACACTAGAACAGGTGAGGAACTTCTAGGTCTTACTTCTAGGGATCTTCCTGGAATGTCGTAGCCATGTCCTATCCTCAACGACTCTGTAGACTCTCCTGATTCTGCTCTCTTAGAAATTGGATTATAATCCTCCTATCCGTCATAGGATCCTTCATCTAGGTCTGACTCACATCCATATTCACCCTCCTTGGGTAGGCTATAAGCCCTCCTTCCTCCTCTTTCCTGACCGAAACCTCCTTCCGCTTCTTAAGAATCCAGTGTCCAACCCGTCTTCTAAGCTTACTTGGAACATTTCTTCTTACTACCTTCCATATTAATCCTAAATATTACACAACATATCCCCTTCATGAACTGCACAACTCAATCGTTGAGTTGTAAAATACCCTTTTCATAAAGGAGCATTTTAATCCATAGGTTTATAGACATAAGGCGGCTTCCCCGAGGTACTTGGAAAAAATGTCTTTTTTCCTCGCTATATGAGGTTGTCACTTAAACAGTGAACTCTATAACATATACTTCTAATATGCCATCAATCCAAAAATCAACAGCTATGGAAATAGGGTTACTTACTTGTGTTACTTCTTGTTTCAACTGCTTGGTCTAGCTAGTCACACCTCTTCTCTAGAAGTTAGCCGGCTGGGTTTCTAACTCCAATAGCCATTCTTGCAATATAACGGGAAACTCCACGAAAAAAAAATTCATGGATATCCAATTACAGATGTCATTGCAACTAGTTTCTAGGGCTCAGCCATGAACCCTCACTTTCCTTCTATGCAATTATCAACATCTTTGACTCCAGCTGCTCCTCGACTTCACTCTTAGTCGGGTTCCACAACATAGCCCTTCGTTTTGATCAATAGGGTCTCGAAAATGGAATAATTTGTTGGCCACTTTTCCTAACTTCCGCAACCCAGGTTCTACGCAGCTCGTCAACCCAACAAACACCCGAGATACCGGCCCGACAGAGCAAGCCCTATCGGCAACACCTGTGAAGTAGGCGCAGTATCACCTGAGATATCTCTTCAATGGGTAACTGCCAGAACCATGTTTCCTTGATTGTCGAGGGATTATAATCCCTTGGCACATGGCCAAGGAGCTCGACCAAGTTGCGAGGATGGAGTCATTCCCGCCGAACTGTAGCATACACCGCGCATATATTTTACTAACTACTATCGTCGCGACACAAATTCGGCCTTAGTACTTTAATCATGATGGAATATAAAAGAACACTAACAGCTAAGCACACCATATAGGAATGCAATAGCGCTTGTGCCATAAACATAAACTAACCCTCAAAGAATGGTGTAGTAACCTATCCATGCATTCGAGCTCTTATTGATAGTGTGACATTCATTCAATCATAACAATACTTGCATCATAAGCATAAACAAACATAAACATAAACATTCACAGCATCAATCACCCATTCAAACACAAGAGATAACATGGAAACCCATCTAGGAAAAACCACCAAGGTGCTCTTCATCTGACATGACATGACTCAAACTTCTGGTTCTCATGCTCTCCGTCTTATTTATCCTAATCTACTGCTACCATCTACAGATCCACACATGACGTGGATCGAACTCTATAGCATATGCACCTCTCTAGCAGAGCTTCTCTTCTATTGCACTAACTCTGACTACATCCTACATACTTTTGACTACTCTACTACTCAGGTCTCTCAGCTTCAATCTGCTCTCTCAAAGATCTCCACTCTGTTAATCCTTCACAAGCAACTCAGCCTAAAACACTCAACAATAACTGACTACAAAGCAACCATTTCCAACTATTGAAAATCCAACCTAAAACATAATTATGACCAACCCTTTAACCATTGAATTCCTCCTATTTATACTATTTTACATGACCACGCAGGGTCGATTGCATACAGGCAGTCTTTTAACTATCACCATTAGCCACACCTCAGGCTACAACTGTGGTGATCACGAATTGACACGAGGCACTAATGGCCTTAATTACAACATTCTTCCACTCATGTGGAATCCACCGACTTAAGCCAACTTCAACACCCACAATCTCTGTGTCGCTTTCGACCGTTATTTAGCACTTGTGCTACTTTTTTACCCTGTAACATCATCCTTCCATGCAGTTTCTCTTTTCTGCATAGGTGACATCTCTTGCACATATTCCTTCTTTTTTGCAACTTCCTTCTTCTGTGCAATTTCCTTTGTTCTCGTTGGTTTCCTCGTCTGCAGTTTCCTTTGTCGGCATAGATTTCCTTGCTTGCGCTTGTGCTGCAGACTGAATCTTGCACATTTCCTCCTTTGTTACTTATTTCTTGCGTGCTTTCACCAGAACCAACAATAAGCTCAATAGGAACCCATGGGATAACACATACAATCACATGAGAAACTTGAGGATCAAATAGAGTGATGGATATCCCAACCTTTACTGCAAGGTTGAATATAGAATCCTAAAAATCATAAGAGAAAACTTGCAACAAAGTTCGAGATGAAGGATCCTGATGTCTAGTGCCCTCAACAAGTGACATAGATGGATACAAAGAATACTAACAACAGAGGATACATGTCACCCCTATGTCCTAATACATATGTAGAGGGAGGACGGTGCTCCACCTTAGAGGGAGTCACTATGGTAGATCTCAAAGTTCGATAATCTTGACACCATTCTTGAGATTAGAGGTATGATGAAATCCATAGGCTAATTTACTTATCCAAGTAAAATATGCAGAGAAAATGGTGTGGTATCTAAAGGGTACTACAAAGGTATGATTGAGTTGGTAGTACTATGTACTCCAACATATTGCAGAAAAAATATTTTTTCTCTCAATACAACCAAGAATGAGTATATTGCAAAGATGAGAAGAAAGAAAGTAAAGATTCCTCAAGTAATGAGGAATATGATTCAGAAGAATTATACCAATGAATATGAAGATAAGAAGGGATGCAATGGTAGGACACACAGACATAGTCCTATGTGATCTATAGTGTAAGAAGACTTGCTCAGTATTTCCGATCATGAGCAATATAGGAACATGTCCTCAGAATCAGATGATGAAGAGACTCCAGTAATTCAAGAAGATAGAGATCAAGATGGAGTCTACCAAACATGCAAATATAAGTATTTGAATTGTCATTTCGTATATATCTAGTCATTCAAGATGTGTACATAGATATGTTTCTAGATTCAGGAAATATATTATGAATATTAGAATATTTGTAGTATACTACTAATATGTAGGTGATGGGTAAGTGGCTTATGTTGTTGTACAACGTTCCATTGCTACTTATGAAATAATGTTTTGGAAAGATGGAAGACATATAGAAAATTACCATATATATATGATTGATGCATTAGCATAAATAGTTGCATGATTATATGACATGTCATTATGAATATGTTATGAAATATTTCTAATCATACAATTGTATTTTGACTTATAGGAAGGATTGTATGCAATCACCCCCACAAAAGAAGAATGATGGAAGTTGTGAATGTACGATAATGTTGCGGATGTACATGAGAAGAATGATGCAGTTATAGATGCAAAAAAGAAGAATGATGCAATTTGTAAATATACAATGCAATTGCAGATGTACATAAAAAGAATGTGGAAGACCAAGTTGCAGAAAGGAGCTGTAAAGCTCAAGTATGTTTCTACAAAGGAACAAGTGGCAGATGTGTTGAGTAAGCCTCTGTCTCATCTAAAGTTTGAATACTTTTGAGACAAGCTTGGTGTAGTTCGAAAGGACCTCTCTTGAAAGAGGGAGTGATGGTAGATGGAAGAAGGATGCATTGGTGAGTAGCTCAATCTAGAGTAGGGTAGGTCTGGCTAGGACTGTTTGGCTCAAAAGGGTTAGTTAGATGAGGCTTATTGATCCTAGGGGGATTAGTATGTCTAGCTATATCAATTTAACCCAAGTAGGTTTGTAAGACAGGACAAGGCTTGTTGGTCCCTAGGAATATCCATCTATCTAACTAGGATTATTGGATTGAAAGGGTTAGTAAGTTATACAAAATTCCCAGATTGACCTACAAGATAACTCACTGAGATGCTGCTCCGAGATAGTTAGAGGGAAGGATGGTTGTTACAGTATTGCTATACTATTGATTGTTGAGATGATTGATTCAATATTATTATATTGATGACTTTTGTTATGATTGGTTCAACATTGTTAATTGTTGATATGGTTGATTCAGTATTGTTATACTGATGATTGTTGAGATGGTTGCTTCAATGTTTTTATACTGATGATTGATGAGATGTGTTCTTTAGTATTGTTATACTGATAGTTGAGATGATAGTTTCAGTGTTGTTACACTGATTGTTGAGATGATCATTTCAATGTCATCACATTGATGATGGTTGATTTTTGAGATGAGTGGCTCATTATTGTTAAACTGATGATAGTTGAGATGATAGTTCCAGTATTTTTATACTAATGATTGTTGAGATAATTGTTGAGGTAGTTTCAGTTTTTTTACACTGATGATTAATGATTGTTGAGATGTTTGATTGAGATAGTTTTAGTGTTTCTACACTGATGATTGGTGATTGTTGAGATAATTGTTGAGATGTTCCCAGTGTTGTCACACTAATGATTGTTAAGATGATTGCTAAGATAGTTTCAGTATTCTCATACTGATGATTGTTGATTAATGAGATGATTTATAGTTTTAGTATTCCTCTATTAATGTAGCAAGCTCAGTATTTTGTATATATTGATGTTGATGTAGCAAGTTCAACATTTTTATACTAATGTTAATGTGGTAGATTTAGTATTTCTATATTGATAATGATGAGGTAGTTTCAATATTTCTATATTGATGTTGATAAGATAGTTTTAGTATTTCTATACTGATAATGGTGAGGTGATTTTAATATTTCTATACTGATATTAATGATGATGTTGCTTCAACATTTGTATGATGATGTTGATGATGTGGTTATGGTCCCAACACCTTGTGTTGATGTCGTTGTGGTCCCAACATATTTTGTTGTTGATGATATGGTTGTGTTCCCAGCACCCTGTGCTGTTAATGTTGATTTAGTTCAAGTCACAACACTTTGTGTTGATGATGATGAGGTTGTTTCAACATTTTTATGTTGATGATGATGATGATGTTCTAACATATCTATGTTGATAATGCAGATAATGACATAGAATTTATTGATGATGTTGCTTTAGCACTAACATGCTAATGATGTTGTTGTTTTAGTATTCACATACTGATGATGCAGATGATGATGTTTTAGTATCTACATACTGATGATGCAGATGTACATGTTTCAATATTTACATACCAATGATGCAGATGTTGATGTTTCAGTGTTTACATACTGATGATGCAGGTGATGATGTTTCAATATTTACATACTGATGATGCAGATGATGATGTTTTTGTATTTACATACTGATGATGCATATGATGATGTTTCAATATTTACATACTGATTTTGCATATGATGTTTCAGTATTCACATATTGACGTTGAAGAAGAATATTCAGTATTCGCATACTAATATGGCAAAAGCAGATTCAGTATCCAAATACTAATATTACAGAAGAAGATTTAGAAGATGATTTAGTATTCACATATTGATGTTCAAGAAAAAGATTTAGTATTCAGATACTGATGTGGCAGAAAATGATTAAGTATTCGCATACTAATGTTACAGAAGAAGGTTCAGTATTCAGAAGATGATTCAATATTCATATACTGACGTGAAAGAAGATTATTCACTATTCATATACTGATGCTACAAAAAGATGATCCAGAAGATGATTCAGTATCCACATGTTGATACTACAGAAGATGATTTAGTATTTATATACTAATAGAATATGATTCAGGATGTACATACGATGATTCAGTATTTACATACTGAGATTGCATAAGATGATCCAGCTGAAATCCATGATGAAGGTGTATGATGATGTTCCAAAACATCTTATGACATATAGAGATTCACCAATCAGTTGTACACATAGAGATAGAAATATTCTACTGTGGAAGATGAGAAACTATTCTTGTTGCTGGGGTTTTACACTGTCTTGGTCGAATTCTATACTAAGGAAGTTTTGCGGGGTTTTCTCCCTTGTGGTTTCCTTGAGGAAAATATTTGTGTTCTCTTGTGTTGTTGAATTTGTCTTTCTTTCAGTGATCCCTTGATTACAGTTACGATGTTATAATGCTAAATGTTTTAGATCTTGTATAACCATTAAAAATCTAACAGAAAATATATATATGATTGGTTGACCCACCAATTTCCAACAAGTTCGACTCTATGGCAAGTTTGGGTTGTGAAAGGTTAAAATGCATCTTCACAGAGGAATAACCTAAACCTATATGCATGCTTCCAAATATACTTAATAAGATTAAGGAACATACAAAGGATACTCCTATACTGGGGTGGATTTAAGCCAAATATTCTCCTAGTGGCCCCACAAAAGATGTCCTTAGGTGGGTACAACCAAATGTTTATGATTTTAGGGATAGTTTCATCTGATGATAAAATTCCGTGCAAAAAATCAAGTGAGATGGGAGATATCATAGCCAAAATAGGCCAAGTAACTAGATCATATTCCTCCATCAAGGGATTCTTTTGATCCAAATTTGTTGAATCCATTTCAATCGCTTGGTTTCTCAATGGTGAGAGAACCACTTGGTTGTGATTCTGATTGATCCAATGTACCAGGAGGAACACCATAAGAATGATATATCATTTTAATGTTCACCTCATGATCATACAGGAATACATTGACATTGGGATCATTTCCCTCTTGCGAGGATTCTGACTGGTTTCCTCTGGTTTTCTCCTAGCAGAGATACCAACATTGTAGCAACCATTTGATGATGGTGTTTTAGAAAAGTTTGGATTACTATAACATATTGTTGTTTCCCACTTTTATTCCAATTGATCCAATGTAACAGGAGGAACACCATAAGAATGATATATCATTTAATGTTCACCTCATGATCATACAGGAATACATTGGCATTGGGATCATTTCCCTCTTGTGGGGATTCTGACTGGTTTCCTCCTGGCAGAGATACCAACATTGTAGCAACCATTTGATGATGGTGTTTTAGAAAATTTTGGATTAATACAACATATTGTTGTTTCCCACTTTTATGAGTTGGATTCAATGCATCTCCCTTCCCAAATTTAGCATTCTTCTTACTCTTGTATTTCTTCATATTTCCTCTAAGTTCCTTGGATTGAACTATGAGTTTTTTAGGAGTTTGGAAAGGATTAACACTATGCTTACCCTTTTACTTCTTCTTCTTCTTCCCCTTAAGGTCCATGGATTGAACTATGTTGCTTTCATAAATTAGGGAAGGCTTATCATGTTGTTGCATATCCTAACTAGTTGTAGGTTATGGGGTTTGAACAGACATTTGTCCCATATACTGGGTGATATGTTCAAGGTTGTTGACAGAACCAATCATACCATTGGCATGAGGTCCATGTGGCAGCCTAGATGGATCAAACAAAGGTATTGTAAGTTGGTTCCAAAAATATTGGTTAATTTCTAGAACCTCACCACTCCATTATGAAATGGGACTTATAGGTATATTTCCACCTTGTGGGGTTAGAATCAAAGGAGATTGGATATTTCCTAGAATTTAACCACGCCATTGATGAATGGGTGGATTTCCCTTTGTGGGGTTAGACTCCACATTAGCGGAAATTTGGGATCTAAAATTGGCCTTATAAGAAAACGCGGCAACAATAAATTTTGTGAGTTGGAATTCAGGAACCAATAGAATTTCAATAAAATTAGTCAACCATAATGGTTGAATTAACATATTTGTCATAAAAAAAAACTACTTTTTTTGTTCGTATTTTCGACATATCTCCCTATGGGTTTACTCAAATTCTGAGCATGAGAGCTCGCTGGATGTGAAATTTAATTCTACATCCAATGGGTACCCACACAGCATACTTTTGACAGACCCTACTACCCCAAAAATAATAAATACTTGAAAAAACGTGATGATGACATCATCATTACATTTTTTCAGGTATTTGTTATTTTTGGGGTAGCGAGATCTATCAAAAGTATGCAGTGTCGATACTCGTTGGATGTGGAATTAAATTATGCATCCAACGAGCTCTCCCACTCGGAATTTGAGTAAAACCACAAGGAGATATGTCAAAAATATGAACAAAAAAGTAGTTTTTTTCATTCTTCCTCCAAAATTAATAACTATTATTTTATTATTTTCCTTAGGAGGCCCATTTTAGACCTCAAATTTCCTCTAATGAGGATATTGGATATTTCTTGGAATATGAACACACCATTGATGAATGGGTGGATTTCCCCCTTGCGGTGTTATACTCCAG
This sequence comes from Pseudotsuga menziesii, assembly GCA_001517045.1. NCBI lineage: Eukaryota > Viridiplantae > Streptophyta > Pinopsida > Pinales > Pinaceae > Pseudotsuga > Pseudotsuga menziesii. The sequence goes on along the minus strand of LPNX011174116.1, from coordinate 96,831 downwards.
TGAGATTGGTTATTTCCTAGAATATTACAACTCCATTGTGGTGGTACTTGGATTTTATTAGCATTCCAAGGTGGGTTTCCCCCTTGCAAAGTTTTCACCCAACAAGATTGGGTACTTCTTGGAGCATGATCAATGGGTGGATTGTATCCTGATGGAGTTAGGTCCCAAGAATATTGGTTACTTCATAAAACCTAACCACTAGGTCGATTTCCTATAGATAGAGTTAGGTCCCAAGGGCCTTCAAAAGCTAGAGTTAGAGGGCCTTCCAAAACTAGTAGCTCCTGAGGGACATTCTGCCTCAAAAATTACTAAATAGTGAAGGTATGAGAAACAATTATACTATTCTTTAATCACCAAGGGTGCAAGTGTTATCTCTTGGCTACTCACCCTTCCAAGGAGTTGAAACAACCTTGTGTGTGTCTCATGTCTTGCAATTTCCCCCACTCACAATAGCCTATGTGATGCCCTAGGAAAAGAAACTGCAGTTACCACTTCACAATCGATGGTCGGGTACCATAGTCGTCGGTCTAGGATAACTCACATAGACTAGATATCTCAAGAAAGGGATGTCACCCTGAGGACTTGTCACTTAACTAAAATATTTTGATGTGTTCATATCCCACCAAATAAGCAAGTCCAGGGTACTGCCCTTATGAATTCAGATTGACCTCGTGCTTAACAAATGTGTTAGAAGCGATTTCCTCGCGTGCACTCTTTGATACTAATGGATTTTATTCTCTTTAATCAATACTAGTTTCAAATTTTTGTGGCCTTGGAGTGTTAACACTCCAATCGTATTACAAAAACATATCCCATTCTATGTTAGTGATATAAAAAACAATCACGATATATTTTAGATTAATCGTTGATTTTAGGGTAGTTTGCTTAGTTCCGAGGAGTGATGGTGAAACTGGTGGTGTTTGTAACTCATAATGATGAACTAGTCAAATTCACAATGATCACTACTCTTTCCTTTATTTCAATGAACTTCTATACTATCAAAGAGTAACAGGTTCTTTGAGATCCTTCAAAAATGCATATTGCAAAATAGAATCACTATCACAAATTTCAAAAAATAAGTTTTCAATTTTTTAGAAAGGGTTCAAGAGGTTGGATTCAAACATAAGATGTGTTCAATTTTCTTCAACTATCACTAATTAGAAACAAAAAAATGTTTGAATTTTAATTTTTTTTCTTGTTTCTAATAAATCTCTTAAATTGATGTTTACATGTAGGATCATGATTCAATTTTGTTTTTTCAATCGCATTATGTTTTCTTTTTTAATGTTGAATTTAATGTTCCAAATTGACGTTTGAAAATAAATTCTAAATTCTAAATATCTTTCAATATTATAAAAATTACAAGCATTTACACTTGAGATCCACTTTCTCTTACACAGGACCTCCCAAAAGCACAAGTGAAGAGGATACTCATGGCTCAACAATATGCTTCAAAACTTCAAAAGACCTATTACACTTGAGATTTTATGTGAATCTGATTTTAAATGATGGTATTAAAAGTGTCTTAGTTTTGATTTCAAGTTGTGTGGAAGGTCAGCAAGTTCATGTGACTTCAAAATTCATTGCCTAAAGGTTCATAAATTGAAACAATGTGTCATGTTCTTTATTTTTTCGACAATTTCCTTATAAAAATATGTCATTAAAATGACCAAATTAGACAAAATTTTAGACATTCAAGAGTGAAATAAAGGATATGAATAGTAAACATGTCATAAATTTTCATATTTGAGCATTCTTTAAAAAAAAACTTTGAACAACACTACAAAAACATACTTCTCACAGTGATTTTTCCTAGTTTTTTAATGAGGTTTCCAAGTGTTCCAAAATTGAGGGAAAATGTCTCTAAATCATTAAAACATTCTCCTAAAAGGTCGTAATATGACTCAACAAGTGTTTAGGATGTCGATTAAGGTTCTAAAATTCTAAAACCAACTCAATCCGAGGCCAAAAGTCTCATCTAAAAAATATTCAGTCTCAAGTCAAATGCACACCAAACTTTAAAATCTTCCAAAAAATCCCTAAATCCAAATAAAAGAGAGGTAAATACTGTCTAAAACCTCTGTTATAATACTACTAAGACATATCCAGTAGAAAAAATCAAATCAAATGATCCAAAATTGAAGATCCAACCATTAAAAAAATCAAGATGTGTGACTATACCTCACTATGGATACCACACTGTTGTATTGAATCATAGAGAAGTGGCACCACACATTGGTAAGCCAAAAATGGAGGTTCTAGGGTGATAATTCTTTGTATACACTAGGAAAGGGCGTTACCAATCTCATAGGAAAAAGGACACTAGATCCAGGCCAAATTTCTTGAAAAATGGAAAATCAAGGGTTGAACCAGGCCAGTTTTGACCTCTAGAGTTGAATTAAAGCCTTCAAACAACAAGATCAAGCATGCATTAATATAATTTTAAAGTTAATAAACATCCAAACAAGGGGAAAAACTCAAGAAAACTAGTTTCAAGAGAAGAACCCCTTAGCTCCACAATGGAGTTGCCATTCTGTTAGTGGAGTATTCTACAACATAAGCAAGATCATACTCTCCTATTTCTATGGGGTGAGTGAATCCCATTCGACTAAAAAAAAATGAATTATCACAATAATCTTAATATCTCAACCTTCTTTCATAGAATTTGAGTAGGGGAGGAAGAGAGGAAGATACCTCTTTGTATCCTTGTTGTTTGATGGAGTCCCTGGATGGTTGTCCTTGCAACTCCTTGAGTCTCCATCACACCTGCAAATATCACCACAAAACTTCCTACTATCCTAAAAAACTATCTTTGAGTAATATGGGTTAGATATAATTTCCTACCAATTCTACATCAACATAAACCTTGAAAGGAAAACATTGAACAATAATTTGGAAGAAGATTGAATTGATTCGTAATGGATAAACATGGAGAAATACTTACATCCATTACAAGTTCCTTCCTTCTCCATAGCCTAGACCTGCTCCTCTACCATCCATGCATTTGATGGCCAAAAGATTTATAGTAGAAAATTGATTTCTAGCCCTCAATTCCTCCAATGTGCCTTTTCTCTCTAATTTGTCTCCTCTAATTCACCTCATATGCCTTCTTTATATAGGATTGGGATTCTGCACCCAATCTCTTAACCATGAATGTGAGATTAGGATTTTTGAATATTTTTAATTGTTTCTTTCTAAAAACCCACTTTACCTAGTTTTTAGGCATCAAACCTGATTTTTAGTATTTTCGGGACAAGTAATGCCCATGTTAGGCATGTTTTCCACTGTGTGAGTTATAGGAACTTGGTTTTGGCCCTTAAGTGGTCACAGACTTGGCCTCTTTAGAGCCACCTTGTCTTCAAACATTTCTTCCTTGTGGAAGCAACAATCAAATGAGATATTGAAGCTCTCAATTCTTCAAAAACTTTGATCTTCATGTTGAGGGAAAAGTAGAAATATGTTTTCAGACCATCTCAAGGGTGTTAATATTATTGTTAACAGTGACCCATGCAACTTTGTTAGATTAATCATGACATATCAAAATGACTAAAGCAATACTCAATGGAATCAATATCCTGACCCATGCAAGCAAACATTATATGCAAGGATGTTGTTGGGAAGTATTAAAAAGTTGAGATAGCATGTGAACCCACAAACACATAGCTATTCATATGGTACCATTATTGACAACCAAGACATGAATTATTACATAGTGGAGCTAAAAAGCTGACCATAGAAGCATCTTAGAAAGTAGAAATGACATGAGAGGCAATTATGAGCGGCCCACTTTACTTCCATTAGTATATTGATACTATGGAAATATTTTATATTTATGAGCTATCTAAAAGAAAATCCAACTCATAAGGATCATGTGGTACATGATTTGAAATAATGGGAGGAAATAAACTGATTTTTTTTCAAAAGGGGATCCTTCCATGGATTCTATGAGGTCCTCATCTTTTAAGAACAATTTTTCTTGGAAACTTGTTCATATACCTCCCAATATTTTTCATATGCTTCTTGGTATTTTTCTATGAGGTGAAAATTTCTATCAAGTAGAACCGGTTTAAAATCAAACCATAAATGGTTTGACCTTCTCATGATTATTTTTTAATGCAGAGTAGCTATGAATTGCAATTCTATGTAACAAGACACACTCTCATCCCCAGGACAATATTCTTCTATGGAAAAGCAAAAATAGGGAGACCAAGTATATGGAACTACATATGAAGACTCTGTACAAATATATACATGCTTCCTAAATTTTATGGAATTCATGACTTTATGCTAGTCTTTGTAAAACCACTATGAAGTGAATATACTAAATAGGATTGATACTTGTTCAAACCAGGATTGTTTATTACATCACAAAAGAAAGTAGAAATATGGAAAAAATACAAGACTTTATCATATTCACCATAAATATTTAACCAACTACGCAAAATTGACTCTATACCAGGATTGTACTTTATCCTATGCACTAGATATTCATAAAAAAAAAATACATAACAATCTGTACAAACTAGAATCCATTGAAAATTATTTGGACCAGGATAGTCGGATGTCATGACTAGGATTGCTTCTACTCAACATATTCATTTCTTTGACTTATATCTTGTAGTTCTTATGATCTAGATATTATCCACATATTATCCTTCTCTGGCAAGCAAATCTATAAGGAAATTCCCCTCCCCAAGCTTGTATTAAAGGTTGGAATCATATCATTCTAACCATAGGCTCCATGCTAATGAATCAATAATAAATTATTTATTTTTTCCAAAAGTCTCTTGTTTTGGAGCATTTCTTCATATTTTTGAGATCAATCCTCACGTGAAATGATCAGGCTTGAGGAACAATATGAATTTATTGATTCCTTGCTTGGAAGATAGAATCTCTTTTTGTGACGAGGGATACTTTAGCTTTACATATTTTAAACTTCCTGAGGCATACATGCATACTTCTTCTTTGGCTTAAGGTATTTGAAAAAGGAATGCTTCCCATATTATATCTGAAGTGTTTGTCTCTGAGACAAATGGAAAATTGAGTTTAGGCATTGTTAATGAGGGAAGGTGTTGGATATTTTGCTTGATAATGTGGATAGAAAGTGTCATATCGTTCTTCCATGGTACAAATTTCTTCTTCAATATAGCTTTCAAATAAATTCTTTGAGTACATGATCTTACAATTCAACATTTCCCTTTGCAAGAATCAATCTTGGATATTGAATTTTAGTTTTTGAAAAATCCAACTTTGTATTTGAGATGGAAATAACATGATTGAAACATAATGCATAAAGTTGATTTATATGGTCTTTGTGATGGTCCATATCAAACAAGTAGATTAGTAACTCCGCAATATAAATCATAACAAAACGAACATATCTAAAAGCATCTTCCATTAGAGGATATTTCAACTCAAAATGGGCCTTTTAACCATAATTCAAATTCCATATCATCATGTGTTAGCCAATGAAATTGCTTTAAATTTGAAATACCATATAGATCTTAAACAATTTTTTAATATAAATTTGGGGATAGGTATTATTAAAAAACTACTTTTTTGTTCATATTTTTAACATATCTCCTTGTGTTTTTACTCAAATATCTATTGGCAGAGCTCATTGGATGCAAAATTAAATTCCACATCCAACGAGTACCCACTCGGCATACTTTTGATGGATCCCGCTACCCCAAAAACAATAAATACTTGAAACAACGTGCTGATGACATCATCACATTTTCAGGTATTTATTGTTTTTGGGGTAGCGGGGTCTATCAAAAGTATGCCAAGTGGGTACTCATTGGATGCAGAATTTAATTTTGCATCCAACGAGCTCTCTCGATCGAAATTTGAGTAAAATCACAGGGATATGTGTCGAAAATACGAACAAAAAAAGTAGTTTTTTTCTTTTCTTCCTCCAAAATTAATAAATATTATTTTAACTATTATTTTATTATTTTTCTTACGAGGCCCATTTTGAGTTGAAATTTCCTCTAATGAATCTTTTTTGAAATTGTGATGTAGCATATTTTAGACCAAACAACATAACGTTCCATTGATATTGGCCATGTGGAACAACAAAACCAATTTTATATCTATCCTTAGGTTGGGTGCCTATTTTCGAAAACCCACTCTTCAAATAAAACTTGCTAAATACATTATTTTCACTGATTTGAGAAAACAATGATTTTTTAGAAGGTAGTGGACACCTTACTAGCATGAGTATTTTTTTGAGAAATCTATAGCTTATCACCATCCTAGGTATGCCATGTTTTGTCCATAATAAGATAGACATGCCCAAGGACTTTGGCTTGGCTCTATCAACTTTCTCTCCAACAGTCTTTCTATTTCTTGCTTGAAATAATCCATTTATATGGGGGACATCAAGTTAGTAGCAACTTTTTGAGGACTACCAATATAACATTCTTTTAAGGAAAATCTATAAATTATTTCCCCCTTTTTCAATATATGGGAAATTAGAAGTGCAATTCTTAATTATTTTATCTTTGGTATCTTGAAGTACTTATTTTCCATGTATTATTGGATGTCTAGCAATCTTATTGGTCTTGATATCTTTTTCTACAACTTCTACAACAACATATTTAATATTACCAAGTACATGACATTCATGAATGTTTTTCCCATGGATTGTAATTGTTGGACCACTTATATGCAAATAGATGCTATCCTTCCCTATCAAGAAAGGAAGATGAAAATTAACAAAATATTGACCAAACAATAGATCAACACCTTTATCAAAAAAATACACATTTATAGAAGTCTTATGGCCATTAATCATGATAGGAAAACTAGGAGAAAATCCTTTGATTGGAACCATTGATCCATTTATAGATCTGAAATGCAAGTTTATTGGATTCCAGTAATACCCTGAGAGAACTTCCATCTTAGCAAAAACATCAAGGCCCTTGTGTCTATATGTGCATATAGTGTGTATTCATTGTTTCACATCTTTAATTTGCACACTTATCAGCAATCAATCATGTAACCCTTTTATTTTCCTCATGTGAACATTAAAAGCAATTTATTTTGCACACGAACTTCCAAGGCTTGTAATGTTGTATCACAACTTTAAGAGAGACTATGCAGTATTCGATGAGAGTCTTTCAGAATTCTCACATGAACTTGTAGCTTAGATCAATTTGGATTTTCTCTCCCCAACATGTGGCCATTTTCCTTTAAACCCTAGTCAACGCCTTGAGACCCTATATTTTTTCAAAGTTCGGTACTAGAGTATTTTAAGTTATAAGAAGATATTTGAAGACGTATCTAAGAAGATAAAATTGAGTTTGATCAAATCAGGAAATTCTAAACATGATCATGAGATTGGTGTTGGTGGAAAGAAATTGAAACTATCAAGTAATGGTGTTGAGCTTCATGTTGAGTCTCCACTGCCTCCAGAATGGAAGCAATGTTTAGATCTTCAGGTGTGTTTCATTATATTTTTTTCTTGATTACATATTGTATTCTCTTGTATTCATAGTTTTTTTGTTGTTGTTGTCATTGAATTTAGCTTCAAGCTTGTTTCGTTTTTTTAGTTTTTCCTTGCTTACAAATTGTATTTATCTTTTATTGATGGTTTCTTTTGTTGGTAATTAAATTGATGAATGGTTGCAGATAGGGAAAATATATTATTACAATTGAGCCACAAAGTGAAGACTTGGCATGGTCCAAGAGAAACAAATCTAGTTTTTGGCTATTAGCCTTTGCAGTTTTACCTCCAAATGAATCTTCAAGAAAAGAAACTAGGGACCATTTTCTTTATGCATCTTGTTATTACTTATATTGCATGAGGTCACTACATTAATTTCAGTCACATTGCAATTTTATAAGATAGGTGTATCTGATATCATTGATATCAATGATGCTATTTATGGATACAAATGTTCTCCCTGGAATTACCCTTATGATATGATCATCTAGTTGTTTTTCCAGTTAGGCGTCTATCAATATAGGATATGAGTCGAAAATCTGACTAAATATAACGTAAAGTACTTTTTTGTTGGATTGCAATGATGAAAAGCACTATTTTTTCTTATTTATTTTTGTCATCTTGAAGCATCATCAAATTTTTGAATTTAATGTCCATAGGTTTTTCGACGAGGCTTGTTGTCGGTTAAGCAATGAAAGCTAGTCGGACTTGTGACGAGTGGTGAAGGGATGGTCATTGGATTTTGTCAAAACCCCAGAAATTCTGAAAAAATTTAAAATTTTTAAAATAGCATATATTCTCATTAAATGCAGTCATTAACTGTTTGATTAGTTTATGTTACTAGAATTTTAACTGAATGATCCTTTTATTACACTTAACTTTAAAGAAGAGTTTCTTTTCAGTTACTGATTGTTTTCAGTTTGCGACCACAAGGTGGGTTTGTCGTGAAGGACTGGCCTTACTTAGCTTCTGAGCTAACGCAGCAGTTTTCTTCTCTTACAGATATACAGGTAAGATGTACGGGTCGCTGCTGACAAATCTCGGAAGTTTACAATTCAATTTGATTTATAAATTTATTTTGTGCAAGTATATTCATGCTAGACAGATTTAACAGGCTCTAAAGGTAAATCTTTTACTAAGTTTTTTCTTTTGAGATCTAAAGCTAGAGAATTGAATTCTACTCATAAAGATTGCAGTTAAATTCTCTTATCTAGAAATTATGGTTTAACATATCCACTTAGTACGAAACTATTAAATGGTCATACTGGAAGTAAGTGTAAAAATGCAATAATTATCTCTTTACTAACAGCTAGCATGGTAGAAAATTACAACATCAAAGATTAAATTCTATTATTTATAGTTACTGCAGCAATGCCATGTTTAGATTGCAATATGATCAGGTTTGCATCTGTAGTTGTAAATGCTAAGATATTACAAGTATCGACCTATACTTTTCTTACTTTAAGCATTTACAAAGTTTACTGTTTGATACAAGTCTTCTCTTAACATTTTAAGGATTCACAATGTTTTGGAATGCTACTTCTATTTCCATGATCGACATTTGGATAATAACCAAAAACACCTTTAGAATCAGTCCTAGATGATCATAATTAAACCCATTTATGAGTTTTCCAGACTATACTACCAAACAAGGAAGGTTAAAATTACTCAAGCTTCCTAACATACACTAACTTATAAAATCTTTGTAAATCTTTGAGCTTGGAAAATAACAAAAAGTCTAATTGTTACCATAAGGATTCTAAGACTATTAAGAGGTTGTTAATCTATTAGCAATAACAAAGAAAATGGACTAGAGTAACCCAAACTCAAAATTAGTGGGTTATATAAATTGATTTCCACGAGTTATAGTCATTTAAAAAAGAAAATGTCAAGTCTTTTACCTTCATTGCAGACTATGGCAATTGGCAATATAGTTGTAGAATTGTAAACAACTACGCCTAACATTACTCCATTATTCTTATAACTCCTTATAATAAAAACAATTCTCTATGTCTAAATACTTATGAGACTAATCATGAACAATATCTATAATGCAAAGTTTTATATGTATTGTTCTAAAGTACGTGGTTGAAAATGATGTCTCAGGTGATACTATGGTATAACAACCTTACGAGATCTCCACGCTATGATTTAGTTTGAAAAATCAATCAATGGCGATCTCCTTGTGGAACATTAGAACTCAACCCACTGCATGCAATGTATTAAAAGTAATACGTGGTCTCTCCTCAGCCATGCATTGGTGTTATAAAACAGTTGACTCAACCCTAATTCGTCATTTCTCCTTTGCCTTCGGGCTTGGCTGCTCTGCAAACCCTCCTGGTCCATTTCGCTATTACGTTGTCTGATAGCAGCTCCTATGCTGCTCCAGCTCTTTGTGAGCTCATCTACTGCACTGTGTGGGAGTGAAAAGCTTGATGTTGGCGGCTTTAAAGTTGTTGATTACCTAGGGTTTTCCCCCTTTGACACCCATTGTTGACCCTGTCACTGCGTAAGTGCATCACCTCGACTTGATACTGTCAATGCCCTCCATTGTGATAGGTATCCTTCGCTCCAGCGAGCTCATTCTTCTCGGTGACAAAAGAAGGGTTTACGCTTCCTCTGCTCGTGGTTATCTGGCTATTTTCGGTGGCTACACTTCTATCAAACTCTGTGGTAAGTTACAGGTTGTTCTTTCTTTTTTTTCCATTTCAAGAAATAGCTTAGCCATTAAATGATAAGGTTTTAAAATAATAAGTTGTTCCTTCGTTTGCAGGTTTGGTCTCCTCCTTGTGGAGTGGAAAACGCAAGATTTCAACCGTTGGTTTTCCTCGGTAAGCCTGGTCTCAAAAATGGCGTTCCCTCCTTGCTGGTTTTTAGGGCTGTTAGAGGTTGGCTTTGAGAGGTGTGACTCTTGTGGTTACCTCGGTTCCATTCAGTCTTAGTAAACTGCAGGTTAAAATGAATTTTAACAGGATAAACCCCTGCGCTATGCGAGGGTGTTACGGCTTAGGCCGATGTTGTAATTATTAGTTTTCCTTCTGTGTTTAAAATACTGTATAAGAAGTACTGGGCTGTAAGCCTGCCTGTGGATGAGGTTATGACCTCAAATTCTTGTTTTCTTTTACTGTACTCTTGAATATTCAGGGTTTTCACCCAGAGTTTTATAATATAACTTATTATAATGTTTTCCTGTATCTTTTGGTTTGTTTATTGCATACATTTTAAATTTATGCTCTGTATAGGAATAAATAAAATATGGGCTTATAACAGCCTATATTGTTGATTTATAATACGGCCGTAGGTGAAAATATTGTCTTAACTCTTAGTATTTATTTTACTTGTATAAGCTGGATTTATAGGGTTCAACCCTAATTTTACAGTTTGAGATTAAGTACAGTTTCTTAATCTAACATTATGAGTTAAAAATATAAACTCTGTTGGTAATTGTGAGTAAAATAAATGAATATTACCATATTGGTTAAGCTCGATGTTCGAGCAATCTACTGTTCTGTTATTTACCTTTGCTTTAAAATAAGCAACTGAGTTATTTTACTATAGATAAATTCTTTTATAAAGTTACTGTTAGGGTTATGTACCTTGATTTACTTATTATGTATTAACTTCTTAAATGATATATAGGGTTTATACCCTTAAACTATAAAGGTTCTTATATTTTGCTTTTAATTTATTTTAATAAAGTTTCCACGAAATAACATAACATAAGATAACATATAAATAACTATTTACACAATGTCAGTATGCATGATGATAGGATCATGGAGGTCTGGAGGAGCTCTGTGAGGATGGCGATTTGAAAGGTTGGAGGAATTGACGGGGGTTTCAAGTTGCAGGGTCCTGTAAGTGGGGACAGGGGCTTTGACTAGTTCTGCATATCATTTGATCTGATCTAGGGAAGAGTGAGCCCTCGGACAGTGGGGCACCTCCCCCTGTTTAGAGCTCGGCCATGGAAATTGAGTTAGATAAAGGGAAAAGGACAATATCCGACTCCAAATTGGGGAAGGTAAGGGAAGGAACTAGTGGAAATACTATAGAAATCATGACAAAGGAAATGACTAGGAGAATGGGATAATGTTTACCCAAATCGAAGACGGTTCCAAAGTTACAGATCAAATCGGCCCAAATTAGAAAAGATATCATCTACATGAAGGAGCATTCTCTTATAGGGAATTTTGTAGGGATCTGGATTTCAGATAAAAACCTAATGTGGTGGATAAAAACCACCTGGAAACCTCAAGCCCACTTTGACCAGCAACTAGGAACAAAAGGATTCTTCACGGTTATCTTTTTTAATGAAGAAGACAAAACTAGAATCTTTGAAAGCGGGTCTTATTTCTTTAACTCTGTGGCTCTGTTCTTGAGACCGTGAAAAGAAAGATTCAATCCAGACAAGGAGAATCTCATAATTTGCCTGATATGGATCAAAATGTATTCCCTATCGATGGAATACTGGTCATAAGAAATCCTATTGGAAATTGGGAATATTCTAGGAAATTTTGTAAAACTCTTTGAGAAAAATTGACAGAGAAGGTACACCTCCTATGCAAGGATATACATATATCTTGATATATCAAAATATCTCCCAGATGGAATAGATCTAACATGGGAGGATGAATATTGGTTCCAAGCAATTGATTATGAACAAATACCGTTCAGATGTAGGAGATGTCACGAATATGGGCACCTATTCAGAGACTTCCCACAAAAAAAAACCAGGAGGAACAAGAGAACAAGAAAATAAAGACGTTGGGGGGTTTACTCGTGTTCAACATAAGAAGAGATCAGCCAAGAAGTCCACCGACCCTGAAATTTTCAAGAAAGTTCAAACACAAAATAGGTTTGAAGTCCTTGAAGAACCTCGAGGAACTAACATTTCAGACACAGATACAAGCATAAAGACCAAACACCAGCAGCCCGTCGATGCGTCTATAACCAAGAAAAGTACAGCATGGGACCCACCCCAACAATCCCAAGAAAAGGATCCAAGCTCAAAGATCCAGATCCATGGAGAACATTAGGAAATAAAGGAAGATACCAACAAGACTTAGGAGGTAGAAGAGGGAGAAATGGAGATAGGAGAACTAGACTTGGATGGGATGGAAACAACTTGCTCAGTGATGGTCCCCGAGAAGATTATCCCAAAACTAATTACCCTTCTAAAAAAGGCGATTATCAAAGCCAAAGCAATGAATTTTCTAGGGGTCTCAGCAGAATCCCTCAAAGATCCAAAGGGAAAAAGGAAAGATAAGAAAGAAACCCGTGGCATACATAGTAATGTGAAAAGAATACAAATGGTTGGAGCTCAATTGGTGGCTTCAGGCTAGTATCCTACCATAGATACAACCCTCTCTCCCTGTTGAGGCCTGGAAAATTGCAGGTAATAATAGTTAGGGATTCTCCCCAGTAAATGTTCCCAACTAGCTTGTTACTGTTTGGTATGGGGAATCTGTTCGGTTCACAGTCAGGCTATCGTAGGTCAAGTAACGAAATAAAAGGTTTTATCGGTTATGGCCCATTCCATCGTGTATATTTTTAGTTTTTGTATTAAGTATGATATGCAAGTGCCTATCTAAAAATGCAGATTGATAGAGAATACGATGAGTGGTCACAATGTGATTTGCAGGTTCCTACCTCTCATCTTAACTCTCTTGCATCTAAATCACACACAGCAAGAAAACTAAACTAACTATCTAACCTATCCCTAGGGAGAAAAATTATCATTATCAATGAGTAATGTATTTTTGCGCATGCATTAAGAAAAATCACAAATAGTTGTTACTTATTTCAGAACACATGGATGTAAATAGAAGAATGAACAACAAGATAGCTTATTGTTTATAAAAATACTTCATTGCTCACAGTGGAAATTTCATAGAATAAACTAGAGTGCATTCATAACATGAACATAGGCTCAAAGAGTTAGAATGATCTCACAGCTAATGGACATGTAACTGAAAACGAAATAGTTCACATTCAACATATCCATAGCACAGCATTTGAAATATTCCACCAAGATTTATCCAACAGGAAACTTTTAATTCTTTATTGCAAAAGGAAATATTTATTCTTACAACATGCTCTCACAAATCTATCTGGGAAAAAGCCCTTCTTACATCTAACTCTCCTATATTTACACAAAACAAGAAAACCTTTGGGTTGGCCCCTGGGTGACCTTTCGGTTCCCCCAACCGTTCAATCCCACCATTTTATCTTTTAGTGAGTGCTCATGACTTATACAATACGTTACATTTTAGATTAATATTTAAGAGCAATTTATAAAGAGGGACCAACTTGGTAACTAATGAACTTTTTCCAAGCCTAGGCCTCTGCTGCTATCGATTCTGCTTAGTAATCCATCGGTCTTTTTTGAGATCCTGTTGATCTGAGACCTTCACTTTCTTCTATTTTGAGCAACATCTCTACTTCTTACTTTTCCTTTCTTAAGCCAACTCCCTTCTATTTTTTCTTTTAGATATGTCTTCTTTGCAGCAGCAATCACCCTGTCATGAAAATAGCAGATTTTAGACCATTTAGTGTTCAATAAAGTAACACAAACTGTATCAATACATGCATTATGTAAAATGAACTCTAAAAAATATTAATGCATGAAAATAAAACATGATAATGAAAAGAAAATCCTGCAAGATGGGTCTGAAAATCCTCTAAACCCGCCGTCCAACTAAAATCACAATCCCGATAGAACATACTCTTCATCTTAATCCAGGCCGCATCTGAACTAATTCAAAACCCTCCGATGAAAGCATGAACCAGGACAATGTAACCGCCACTCCTCAAGAAACCAAAACCCAAGCTGCATTCTTCCTCTTAGAAAAACCCTGACTCGACCAGGACCCACGGGAAAACTCTACCATTCCATACAATAGTGTAAAAACACACCAAAATGGTGGGAAAACCATAAATCGATGGTTGAAACCACTATAACATCGGATGATTAGTTCACTAAGGAGCCGCAATGGCAGGCGATGGACAAACTATGGGCTCCACTACGAACTAAAAAAATCAGTGATTGGAGGCTCAGAGGACTAACTAGTAATGCATCGGCAGATAAACCAACCAAACATCAGAGAGATAGTGTAATACATAGCTGCAATAGCGGGAGACATACTGACTATGGATTTCACGACAATAGAAAATCATCGGCGATCGAAAGAACTAAGGAATATGAATCAGCGAGTTTAAAACTAAGCATCTCCATAGTGTCAGTGAGACAAACAACAAGGCCTCCGAAATGGAAACATCGCTTGAGACTAGAACTCTGACTATTTGTCAAAACATTCCGATAGTTAAAACAAAAAAAAATCATCGCAAAACAAAATGTTTGAACCAATAAAACCACGGAATCGGTGAAAGTAAAACTATCCATCGGCCCATTCTCTATTTGTCCTCCAAAAGGGCGGTGATATCGAAGGCTAATGCTCTGACTGTGATAAAATAAAATCGTCGATAGTCCAAAAAACAATTTAGATAAAAGCGCATTGGCAAAAATAAGAACTGTCCATCAGGAAGTTCATTAGTTACCCTCCGTAACGGCGGCTACATAGAGAATTACCGCCCCTATTCACACATAAATAGACTTTCGATAGCGATAAAGGAAATAATGTTTAAGTCAAAAGGCCCTTATTTTCAAATCCAAACTTTAAACTCCACAATCAAAAGCATCAGCTGGATAAAAGGTAATCATTCAACTTTTGAAATGAAGGAAACAGTTGACCACAATTCAACCTCAAAACATCCAAAATTGTGGCCGAGGAAAAACAGAGTTCAGGAATTCAACTAATCTCAGACAAGATAAAATCAAAAGGAGGGTCGAAAATTTTAAAAATTTGGGAAATAGTTGCAACTGCAACACTCCCACAAATAAATAATTTCCTAATGTGGATCACATCCTGGAATATAAGAGGCTATAGTAGCACCCTGAAGATTTGTCTTCTAAGGAGAAAGATTGAATTGGAAAATCCAGGAGTGATATTTTTGCAAGAAACTAAATGTTTGGAGACAAAATTGAAGAGTATAGGAGGAAAAGTCTGGAAAGGATGCGAGACCGTAGCAAGAATGCTAATAAGGAGGATAGAGGTATCAGAATTCAATGCAATCCAAAAGAGGTTTTCCTCTATAACTTCTCTACAACCTAGCATTCTCTTTATGCTACCTTTCACATCTTAGGTGTCGGCATACAGGGATTCATGACCAATGTGTACAGACCTCCAAGGGCAGAGCAGAAAATGCAATTTCTGGACTCCCTAAGGATGATTAACGATATGACAGAAGGAAAACCCTGGATCATTGGAGGCAAATTCAACCTGATAAGGAATATGGAGGAAAAAAAAGGTGGGATAAGACAGCTAAACCCCATAAATGATTCCTTTAGTGAAGTTATCGATAACCTTGAATTGATAGATGTAAGAATAAATAACAAAACTTTTACTTGGAACAACAAAAGGATGGGATACAGAGGCATAGCCTATCGTCTAGACCACGTTTTGGTGTCAAAGTCCATCATGATGAACGAAGGAGAGTTGAAGGCGTTGGTCCTTCCATCAGCCGGATCTGATCACTGGCCTATCAAGCTTGAATGTGAAAATGTGGCTACTAACCTACGCAGACCTTTTCGCTTGAAAACATTTTGGTTGTTTCAGCCCGACTTCTAAGGAAAGTTAAAAGAATGGTGGGAGGAAATCCCAACGACTACGAGAACACGGATGTACCAGTTCCAAAAAAGCTAAAAATCCTCAAATCAAACATTAAGAAATGGAACAAAGAATCTTTTGGTAACATCTTGGAAAAGGAAAGAGTGGTGGAAAAATCAGGAACCAGTAGAGGACATTGAAGACTTCTACATGGACCTCTGCTCAAGGAAGATCCCCCGACATGATGGTCCGAACAAAACTCGATGAGGATACTCCAATCTTGGAAGGTTAAACATAAAATAAGCTATAGGGTTGTTGAATGAAACTCACGGGCAGGAGAAGGAATCCAAATGGAGGAAAATATGCGGAGGGAATTGGTGGCCCAACATTACAAATTTTTGTTGGCTCATTCTCAAATGTAAAATCCTCACTTGGGATAAAATTCAAGTCCGAGGGATACTGAGACCTTCAAGATGCAATCTATGTGAAAACAACATTGAAACCATAAATCATTTGCTGGATGAATGCCCAACAACTACAATGATCTGGGAAAGAGGAAGCGGACTGCTCAAATATAATGGCAGACACATCGATAAACCTGATATAACCATTGCTAAGTGACCTAAGAATATATTCAAAAATAAAATTGTGAACAGAATATGGGATCTATACCTGGGCTTCGTGGTATGGGAAATTTGGAAGACCCGTAATCTAAAAAAATTTGAAAACAAAAAACGTTGGATTGAAGAAATATGGGAAACTCTGGTTGCTCATTTAAAATAAAATTTAACTCTCACAGCTCGTTCATATGAATATTTGGAAGCCGATGCAACATAAATTCAAAACCTTCAATATTGGGGAATAAGACAATTACCTTTGAATAATTCTTTCCTCTACAATACAGTCAAGCAAACTAGTAGCACTGAGTCCTAGAAAAAACCTCTGCTCGGTACCTTCAAGCTGAACTTCGATGGGGCCGAAAAAGGGAACCTGAGCCCTAGTGGTTTTGGAGGTGTGATAAGGGACCCTCAGGGAAGAATCCTCAGTCTCTATTGGGGAAGCCTAAGATCAGGTTCCAATAATCTAGCAGAGCTTGATGGCCTCTTAAAGGGGCTGGCATGGGTGATACAGAACCAACGAACCCCACTAATAGTTGAGGGGGACTTGATGGTGATCATTAACATAGATAAAAGGATTATGAATGGAGCAGCCATTAATTAGGTTTCCAGAAACTAGAGGTGGGAAGGTAGGCTTTCAATGCTCAAATATTGGTTAAGGATCACTCCTACTCTAGCATTTTCCCATATAAAATGCTCAAGGAATAGGGTGGTAGATATTCTTAAAAATGAAGGGGTTGGCAAGGAGTGCTCCTTCCATGTAGAGGACCGCATAGACAAAAGGAATAGTATTCTTTGGGAAAAATGCAAAGAGTTGGCATGTTTTGATTCCAGTTCGAATGACGTTCGTCAGATCCTAAGGCAGTACAGTTGTGCTCTCATTACACCTCTTGCCTTTCGCATGCATCATCCTACCTCACATGTGGCCCATATGATCGCTCAGGACAGCATCTAGATGGCCACATGATTCGGCATGCAGAAGTCCCTACACCCACATCCTTGATAGGTGCGAGGGATGATGATGAAATGTCTCCTCCACTTGGCATTTACTCTGCGCACATTCGGGATGAGACTAGGACAGCTGGGAAGGAAGGGAAAGAATGGAAAGAGGAGGGTGGCATGCTAGCATGAGGTGAGGTGGAAGATCCGAGGATAGTCCCTTATCTTTAAAACCGACCTTGTTCATGCATACGAGGTATGACAAAACCTTAAGGTTCAGTCCTCTTAGGCTCACCGTTCAGGAGCTTTCGAGTCTTGGTACTCGAGCTATCTTTTTTATCAGGATATGCACCAGGTAAACATTAATGGAGGAAGAGATGGCCAATCTCTCACACAAAGAGGATGATTGGATCATGTATAGAAAGATATGGGGCCATAAGGCACCTATTTCCTAAGGCATGAATTGGAAACAACCGCTGAATAAGAAGAAGAAGGGATACATCATCCAAGACAAAGGAACAACTATTTATTCGTCTTAGGAGAGCTACATGATTATCAGAATTGAGCATATCTTGGTTCCTGTTTTTTATTTAGTGAAGGATATCGGTTCTATCCATCTCCATTTCAAAATGGCTCAACAGGTGAGGGGGACACATAATCAGGGGCTTAGGGGAAGCATGGACGAATGAAATTCCCCCCAGGTCGGATCCTCGAGCAACAACTCATTGGTGGATGTTAGCCCTATCCCCTTAGTGTTCAATATATGACAGAAATCTCAGCAAGGGTTGAAGCCGTCATTGCCATCAGGGAAGTTGAACTAGTCCGTTAATATGAGACCCACCAGGGTCAGCCTATAATTTCCAATCCATTTTAGACTGAGTGCATTTTGCTTGCAAGGTATATTCAAGCAAATCTGCAGCTAGCTCATGGTACTCGTGAAGCCCTAGAATTAATCAGACAAGGACAACAAGAGTCTACGGTTGGCTTCAGAATGCTGGAATCAATGACGAGCGAGCTTCTGGGAAGCTTAGGATAACATCCTATGGTGCCTCCTCCCTCCCCACCTGATCCTCCACAACAGTAAGGATCATGGATTCTACTCTTCTGGTCGATATCTTGTTTTGTAGTCTTCAATGTTTTGAGATCGATTGTTGTTTTCTGGTTTTATATACCATTTTTTGGTATTATCAATTCTTGATTGTATTATTTTAGACTGGGATGGGGTAGTCAAAAGTGATGACATATCCAATACTCTATACTTGTGCTGATATAGGGGTATGTTGTACTTTTCTTTATGTATAGGTAGGTAGGGTGTACAGCTTATGGTCTTTTGGGAGTGCAATTACTGGGTTAAAATTGTATCTATAATGGGAAATGGACAAAGGAACAAGAATCACTCAGACTAAGAAGCACCTGAGCCAGCATTCGTATCTAAGTTGGTCGGGCCTAATTGTAATCTATTTTTGTACTATACAATAATATATTATTTCTATGCTTACCAACAAAAAAAACTATATACACAATGTCTAATATCAATAAAAGGTACACAAGCACAGTTTAACTAGTACCCTACAATACCTCGTGCAGTTTCGGAACCAAAGCATCCAACAGAGGCCAAGCAGAGCCATGACAGATAGGAACTGATACATGATGATCCCGAGCCTACAACCAATGTATGAAGAATGGCCCCTAATGATAGAGACCCTCCTAGCATGGGATTCATTTCTTCGGTTACTTTACATCAATGTTCCACCAAGTTTTCATGACGCAGGAGCGTGGGAGAGGGGAAACACACATTGGAGACATGAAGAGACACCCAAAAATTTTGNCGAGGCAGGGTGGGGGAGGGGGGGAGGGAGGGGGGACAGTAGAGTCTCTAAAATTATAAAAAAATAGAAAAATAAATAAAACATGAACCCCAACATATAAATTCTTATATTCCTGAAGATTTTAGTGCAATGTAAATGTAATCGTTATAGTCTAGCATATCATATCAATGTTTGTTTATCTGTATTTGTTTCTATTTTGATTTATAATTACCATTTAGTGTAAAAGACTAAAATTTAAGATGAACCATTTTTGTTTTTAAGTAAAAAAATTTAAA
Source organism: Pseudotsuga menziesii (assembly GCA_001517045.1). NCBI lineage: Eukaryota > Viridiplantae > Streptophyta > Pinopsida > Pinales > Pinaceae > Pseudotsuga > Pseudotsuga menziesii. The sequence goes on along the minus strand of LPNX011174116.1, from coordinate 77,055 downwards.
AATTGGAGGGAGGTGGAGGCCTGTGGGATCCCCCCATTTTCAGGAGGGGGTGTGTGGGAGCCCCCAATTCGGGAAACTCCTAGACCTATGTTTCCCCAAGTTATGCAGAAAGGGGGGCGCTCAAAAATGTTTCCCATGGATCCTCCTAGCCCCCAGGCTGTGGGAAGCACAGGGGGTGCGCCCCTGACCCTGGGAGACACGTCTTCGTGAAACACTGCTTTATATGAAATTATGTGATGGCCAACTTGCCTTCATTTAATATTGATTTAATGATTCAACCTACAAATTATTAGATTGCTCAGTTTTAATGGCTCTCATTAATTCTAGTTCTACATGGAAACATTTTTACTAGACCAACATAACTTTTGATTATCGTCCCTGTGCTTGTGAATATTGCTATAGCAGCCCCTTTTTGTATAAAATGAATTTACTATATTTGTATTGATACCATTCAAAATCCTTTTATTCAAGGAACTTATATAAATAAGTAAACAAAAAAAACAGGTTTATAAATTGTTTTAAAATAGTAGATGATTTGAGGGAGGGGCATATGAGAGAAGTGCTTTCAGCAGGAAAAAAGGAGAATAGCAAATCGTTGACACGGTTAATTTTGCAGGATATATTAGAAGTAGCAAAATACATTGACATAGAGGAATCAATAAGAAGAATAACACTACATTTGATTTAGAAACATCAGTGAAGTCACTGAAAGAAATATAACAGTTATCAAAGCGCAAGCATAATAGGAAAATCTTAAGCAAAAATAACTCTAAGCAGAATAAATACTATTTTCTATTGGATATTATAAGGAAATGGCTATTGAATTACTAGAACGGTGTAAAATATCTCCTTATTATAATGAAGAAAATTCCAATATCACTAAAGATGATTTCAAAAAGAAGTAAAACAAACTACATGTTCAATTGCCCGACGTCCAATGATTCTTACTCCTAAAAGAAAAGGCCGAGAATCATATGCTTGCAATGATATTCTATTCATCCCTTCCCTAATGCATGCTAAGATCTACAACAAAATGGATAAGAGTAGGTTAAATTTTTGAAAAGATATAATTTCAACAAGACAAGGATGAACAGGGTTAAGCACTATTGAAGACAGAGAAAATAATTGAAGCTAAGGTGAACAAATCAAGGATCAAATTATCACACTATCTATTATTTCCAAACTGCTTCAAAAAAAATCCACTTAGGTTAATTGTTGACCATATCACAAAATCAACTCAATCCACACACTGACTAGAAACATAGCATCCATGAAATACATACAACATATAAACAATTAAACATTAACAAAATTCCAGCATACATGTACTGTAAATAAGGTCAATCAAAGTTGAGCATGTCTACTGAAGCAAAGGCATCTTGTATTTTAAATCAATAGATTAATGCTAGAAATATGTTATTGAAAAGTGTAGCTCAATATAAAAGTGAACACAAATATTCATGTTCAGAAAATGATGCTAAGTAACTAGTTATGCAGATCTAAAACATTAACATTGAAGGCTTTCCAACTAAAATCTGTTATAAAGAATAATAGAAGTGCATGCAAAGGAATAAACTCACCCCTGGACAATCATCACAACCATTGGCTAAAATCATTTTTGCTAAAATCATTACTAAGGAGTTCAACACTCAACACCACCAACAACATTAGGATATATAGAGGGCTTAGTGTTCTTGATTTAATGTAATCCCATACCTTCATACATGATAGAATCCATGGAAATGTTGCAATCTAGCCAATCATGAAATCTAAAAACTGTTAAGGTTTCTGAATTCTGAATGCGATATGAAATTATACATTTTCCATATGAAGTCCGATGAGGTTGGAACCACTCTCAGACATCCTGGAACTATTAATTATAATGTTACAAATTTAAGCAAAATGATAGAAAATGAAAGATAAAAGAGAATATCAACTTTCACTTTAATAGATTAATAATACTAGTGATTACTAAGGACAGGGGGATGAAAACAACATACTTTCGTAAAAAGGGAGTGTGGGAAGTGTCTCATTTTTTGAGGTGGATGTACCTATAGTGTGTTTCGTTACGTTCCCCCAAAAGAGGATGTGGGGAAACACACATGTTGGAGTACCCATGTCTCGAGAGTGTGGGGACCGCATCCCCTTTAACATTGCTTGAGAGTTGAGACCATTCATCAACTCTTTTTCCATTGTTTAATTGAATGACATTTTAGTTCTCAACAAAACATGAGAGTAGCATTTAAAATACTTGGAAGTGGTACTCTGAACCTTTGGAGAGAATAAATTGCAAACTAACATGGAGAAATTCCAGTTTGCAAGACATACATTTTCATATATATTTTGGGTTTGGTGGCAGAGGCAAACTCCATAAAATCAAAAGAGTCTTAAGTCCCCATGAATTGGTCATTTCAAAAGATTTGACTAAGTTGATAGGATTTATCTGGTTAGCCTATTAGATTTGACTACGTTGAAAGGATTTATCCGTGTGAACCTTTGGAGAGAATAAATTGCAAACTAACATGGAGAAATTCCAGTTTGCAAGACATACATTTTCATATATATTTTGGGTTTGAGGGTGGCAGAGGCAAACTCCATAAAATCAGAAGAGTCTTAAGTCCCCTGTGAATTGGTCATTTCAAAAGATTTGACTAAGTTGACAGGATTTATCTGGTTAGCCTATTAGATTTGACTAAGTTGAAAGGATTTATCCGATTAGCCAAGTTTCATATATTAGAACAAGTGTTTGAAACCTTGAAGTGGATTTGCAATGCACTAGTTTAGTTGAGAAGATTTATCCGGTTAGCCAATTTTCAGAGATTAGAACAAGTGTTTAAAACCTTGAAGTGGATTTGCAATGCACTGGTTTTAGGTCTGCCAAACATTCAGTTGGATTTTGAAATTGAAGTTAATGCCTTTGGATCAATGGTAGGAGTTGTTAATGCAATAAGGGAGGCCAATATATTATTGCTTGGAGGATTTTGTTGGTGGTCTTTCAGCTTGCCCACATATGAAAAAGAGGTGTACGCTATTGAAGCATTGGAGGCATTATTTGCAAGGAAAAAAACAATTATCCGCTTGGATTACAAACCTTTGCAATTCCTGTCTACCCAATCCAGGAAACAAAGTTGGCATTTCAAGTGGACAGCTTTCTTTGTGTAGGATGCTCTTAGCTTCAAAGTTGTTGGACACTTTGGAGTGATTAAGCCTATGTTTCACAATTTTTTGGAACATGGGAACATTGGGAACATAGGTAAGAGTGTTGGATACCTTTAGAGGTTTTCCTCAAATTTGCAGGAAAAAGCAGGTTGGGAATGACAATAAAAAATATTAAAATATTAAAAAAATACTAAAACTAAGCCTTATATATAATGATATATATCATATACATATTGATTTGTAATTAAGCCTAACTAAAACTAAACAAGTATAGGGATAAAATACACTACTACGGAGTGCAAACTGCAAATAAAGATATGCATATTGTTGTATGCAACTGTTGCTGCTATTTAGACATAAATTAAATATAGGGTTAAACTACACTACTACAGAGTGCAAACTGCAAACAACAATATGCATATTGTTGTATGCAAATGCTGCTGCTATATTCAGACATAAATTAAATACGATGTAATGGATATTTCCTATGCCATAGAAGAAAATGATTTTTTTCATAGTTTTAATTAGAACATGATTGTCTAAGTATATGATTTAAATATGATTTCTATTAAGAACGACATTTCAAGATGAAGCAATTCAAAGTGAAGATAAGAAGACTAAAATGAAGTGACTATATAAACAACTCAGGATAGAACTGAATTAGATAAAAAGACTAAAATAGCCAGTTGCAGCGATTGGGACATAGATTAACAATAGAAATGAAATAGTAAGTATCACTTCACCTGAAAATTTTAAATAAGTTATTCGGGGCCACTTAGAATCAGAATCAAAGACATGTTCTTCTTCTATTAAAATTTCCACCGAGATTAAAGTCCTTTTGCTAGAATAACATGAATACTTACCATCGATATTCAACGCATTGCTAGACTCATTCAGAATCAATCAAAATAGAGCAGAGGCAAGGATCAATTGTCTAACTATCATTAGCACAGAAGCACATTGATGATTTTCATTTGTTATGATAGAAATGTCATCTCGGCGCCTAAGGGAGTCCTTTCTCATTCCAAACATTTGATATCCGCATACCTACATACATGGTGATATATATTTAGAAACTTTTAAAAAACATGCTAGATTAGAACAGAAGGATCTAACTTACCACCCCTTGTGCACAAAAAGGGAATGCACGGGTATAAAAAGAATAACGACATTTTTGCACTGGAGAAATCCTGAGAGACTAAATCTCAAATACATGATGGAAGATGAGGCTGAATATCTGATCCAAAACATGCACCAGGGGATCTACGCAGGTCGTTTTGTAGTAAGGTTTACAAATTCATAAAATTAGAACATTTGGGTACTACTACTGGCCTACAATGTTTTCTGATGTTCATAAATTTCTTAGGGCCGACGTAGAATGCCATGCTCGCTTTAACATCTGATACACTTTCTTTATCTCTATGTTGAACTTTGCAATTTACCCCTTCTTTCCTCGGCCTGGTTCTAGTTGCTAGAATCAAAACTGAAAAGAGAGAGTTCAGTTGTAGATTCACTTGTGATAGAATTGAATTTAGATAGTCCTGACTTTAGGCGGGGGCACTCGATTGAGCTCTAAGGCCTGACCATTTTCCCGCTTCAAAAATCAATTCAGGAAAGGATCACCACTGGAAGGAAAAGTAATGACATGGATAAAATAAGGAAATAAGTGAGAATAGCTAGCCCACAAAAAGGAAGAGTAATGGCTGTCGAAAATAAGGGGAACTCCAAACCCGAGTAGTCACCAAATTTTCAGCACTCTTGGATTTCAGTCAAGTGAAATATGCACAAAAAGTAAAATCTTGTTGAGAAAAATATGTTAGAAAACCTAATAAATTAGTACCAAGAACTTGGTAGTTTGCAGGTGATGCCAATTGCTCTTAAATCACTCCAATAATTCTAAATATGCAGAATACATTCAACTCTGGGAAGGCCCAAAATGAAGCAAGTAGGGGTCATGTATCTTTCTCAGCAAGCAAACAACAAATTTATGAAGTAATTTGCTTCATCTAATGTAATAACCTTGTGATTATTTCAAGAAACAAATTAAACACAGTAATTTAGTGAGTTGAGAGTGATTAAGCCTAGAAATCATTACAAGAAATATCATGAACACAAAAGAAGGGAAGGCCCTCAAAGAAAACAAGAAGGGATCAAATGTCATCCTCTAGTGTTTCTTATAAATTTTCACGAGTAGAAATAATAGATAGACCCAAAATAAATAAATATATATATATATATATATATATATATATATAGCATTAAAACACACCTGCAGAAAGAGGGGGGAAAGTTTTCTTTACATGGTGACTACATTCGATGTAGCAGCAGATTCTTGAATTGCGTGTATTTATTGATAACCCATCAAAAAAAACCCTCTTCGTTTTATTCTATATGAAATATAATGTCAATCATGCAATTTCATGGGTTAAAGTTAATAACAATAGCAGATAGATACATACCTTGTACTCGGGACCAAAGCCTCCCTCTCCAAGCTTCTTGTTTTCAACAAAATTATCCGTTGCTTCTATGAGTGCTTCTAAGGTGAAGAGCATTTATTCCTGATTTAGTATCGTCGATTCTGGATCAGAATCTAATAACGCCGACTCCAGTCTATCATTTTTTATTGCATAGAAATTAAAACATACAGTAAAAATACAAGCCGATTTCCATACTGTTAGTCGGTGAAGCCAAATGGAGGCACCGTCCTCCTTTCCATTGACCTTTTTTTTGCTGTTCCTGTTCCACCTGCCCTATTGAAAAATTGTAAATACAGTTGATGAATTAAATGCTTCTAGATGAAGCCACATGCTTATCCACTATCTGGAAGACTCCAAATACCTCATGAATCTGCTGTAACATTTTCTATAAATATCAGATGTGTGAATGAAAGTTTAGTTCAGCAAAAAAAGGTGCTCTGCTCCCTTGTTATAAGTCTGTCCCCTGTTTTGTATATGTTTGCAGAGATTGAAGGATTTAGGAACTGTTGTTTCCTTTT
>LPNX011174116.1:58633-70782 GCA_001517045.1 Pseudotsuga menziesii | reverse complement strand
CCAACAAAGTCTTCTTGATGAAGAGGTTGTATAACCTCAAGATGAAGGAGGGTGCTTCAGTTGCAGAGCACTTAAACGAGTTCAATATAATTACCAGCCAACTTGCCTCCGTCAAAATTAACTTGGATGATGAAATCAGAGCCATCCTCCTCATGTGCTCCATGCCAGATAACTGGGATAATCTCATGGTAGCCATAAGCACTTCAGCACCTGCAGGGACCTTGAAGTTTGATGATGTTAGCAGCAGTCTAATGAACGAGGAGCTGCGACAGAAATCAATGACAGAAAACCATGGAGGAGAAGCTCTAAGCATAGCTGATTGTGGTAGGAAAATGGATCGAGGAAGACAGTGGCGTTCAAAATCCAAGGGCAGATCAAGATCGAGAAAAGGAAGACTCACTTGCTTTCATTGTGGAAAACAAGGACACATGAAGAAAGATTGCTGGTTTTGGAAGAGAGAGCAAAAGGAGCAAAAACCGACCAACACAAACCAAAGGTCAGCCAACATAAATGAAGGTGAGACCACTGCAGTTGTTTCAGATGGTGATGTCCTATTTACTGTTTCGATAGAAGATGCATGCTTATATACTTCTAGTAGTAGCATCGATTGGATCCTTGACTCTGGGGCATCTCATCATGTAACTCCATGTAAAGATAATTTTGTTTCATATGAAAGTGGTGATTATGGTAGAGTGCACTTGGGAAACAATCACCACTGCAATATTGTTGGAGTGGGAGATGTTCGAATCCACTCAAAGGATGGACAAGACATCTTGCTGAAACAAGTCAGGCATGTCCCAGAAATGCGTATGAGCCTTATCTCAGTAGGACAATTGGATGATGAAGGTTGCTCCACAACCTTTGGCAAATGTGGCTGGAAAATTTGTAAAGGGGCGTTGGTCATGGTTAAAGGATCCAAGACAGGAACGTTGTACACATTAAGAGCAACAACAAGGAAATCAGATGTGGCTGCTATTGCAAAAGAAGGAAGCTCTCCAGATCTATGGCACAAGCGCTTGGGTCACATGAGTGAGAAGGGCCTAAAAATTCTTCTTGACAAAAATCTACTTCCAGGTTTGAAATCCTTTGAACTTGATCTTTGTGAGCATTGCATATACGGTAGGCAACGCAGAGTGTCATTTATGAGAAGAGGCCATGAAAGAAAATCAGATCTCCTAGAATTAGTACACTCTGATGTGTTTGGTCCAGTGAATGTGAAATCCTTAGGAGGAGCCGCATATTTTGTCACATTCATAGATGATGCATCTAGGAGGGTTTGGGCTTACCCCATGAAAAGAAAAGATGAGGTATTTGGAACATTTCATAAATTTCATGCTAGTGTTGAAAGAGAAACTAACAAGCTGCTCAAGTGTTTAAGGACAGACAATGGTGGAGAGTACTGCTCCAATGCATTCAAAGAATATTGTAACAGGTTTGGCATAAAGCATGAGAAGAATGTCCCGGGTACTCCTCAACAGAATGGTACTGCAGAAAGGATGAATCGCACTATCATGGAGAAGGTGAGGAGTATGTTGTCAAATTCAGGATTGGAAAAGCACTTTTGGGCAGAAGCAGTAAGAACAGCCTGCTACCTCATCAACCGATCGCCTACTACAGCCTTGGACAATGGCATTCCTGAAGAAGTTTGGACTGGAAAGAAGGTAAATTACTCTCATTTGAAAATCTTTGGATGTGAAGCATTTGTGCATATTCCAAGGGAGCATAGAAGTAAGTTAGATAATAAATCAATGAGATGTATTTTTCTGGGATATGCTGATAGTGAGTTTGGTTACCGTTTATGGGATCCGGTCAACAACAAAGTCATTAGAAGTAGGGATGTCATATTTAATGAGTTAGAAATGTATAAGAGGCATACAGGTAAAATGAAGGTCAAGAAAATTGTTGACAGGTTTGTAGAACAGCAAGAAAATATCCCACCACTGCAAGAAGAAAACTATGAGCAGCATGCAGAAAGTGGTGGACAGCAAGCAGGAAACAATGGACAACAAGCAGACAATGATGGACAGCAAGAAGAAGAAATTTTGCAGCAGCCATTGCAAGAGGTCCAGGTGGAAAATATACCACCAGAGTTGGTTCGGAGGTATACTAGACCCCATAAGCCTTCACAAAGGTATCCACCGTCAAACTATGTTTTGTTAACTGATGATGGTGAACCAAGTTGTTTTCAGGAAGCCTGTGATGATGAGCATAGCAAGGATTGGAAGAAAGCTATGCAAGAAGAAATGGACTCCCTGTTGGAAAATAAAACCAAGGAGTTAGTGAAGCTTCCTAAAGAAAGAAAATCCCTACAAAACAAGTGGGTTTACAGGATGAAGCAGGATGGTGAAGGCAAGAAGGAAAGGTACAAGGAAAGATTGGTGGTAAAGGGCTTTTCCCAAAAGGAAGGTATTGATTTCAATGAAATCTTTTCACCTGTTGTTAAGATGTCATCTATTAGAGTTGTTCTTGGTCTTGTTGCTGCTTTAAATTTGGAATGTGAACAGCTAGATGTGAAGACAGCCTTCCTCCATGGAGAACTTGAGGAGGAAATTTATATGGAGCAACCAGAAGGATTCCAAGTAAAAGGCAAAGAAAACTTGGTTTGCAGGTTGAAGAAGAGCCTCTATGGGATCAAACAAGCACCTCGTCAATGGTATAAGAAATTTGATGATTTTATGTTGAAGCATGGTTTCAGTAGACTAGAGGCTGACCATTGTGTTTATATCAAGAGGTATGACCAAGAAAAGTATATTATGCTATTGTTATATGTGGATGACATGCTAATTGTAGGACATGACAAGAGCATGATTAGCAAATTAAAGAAGGATTTGGGAAGCCAATTTGAAATGAAGGACTTGGGTCCAGCAAAACAAATATTGGGCATGAGGATCATATGTGACAGGAAGAAGAAAAGGCTATGGCTGTCACAAGAAAAATATATTGAGAAGGTGTTAAACAGGTTCAATATGAAGGATGCCAAGTCAGTGAGCACACCTCTTGCAGCTCACTTCAAACTGAGTGCTGATTTGTGTCCTTGTGATGACAAGGAGAAAGAGGAAATGAGTAAGATTCCTTATGCTTCAGCAGTTGGCAGCCTTATGTATGCCATGGTGTGTACAAGACCGGACATCATACATTTAGTGGGAGTAGTGAGCAGGTTCCTTGCCAATCCGGGCAAGAAACATTGGGAAGCGGTCAAATGGATTTTGAGGTATCTCAAGGGTACAAGTCATCATTGTTTATGTTTTGGTAACAATGAGATTATGCTTGAAGGTTTTGCAGATGTAGATATGGCAGGAGATGTGAACACCAGAAAGTCCACCACTGGTTATGTGTATACATTTGCAGGTGCAGCAGTATCTTGGGTATCTAAGATACAAAAAGTAGTAGCCCTCTCCACAATTGAGGCTGAATACATAGCTGCAACTGAGGCTTGCAAAGAGATGTTGTGGATGCAGCGATTCCTAGGAGAGCTGGGAATAAAACAAGATAAGTATGTGTTGCATTGTGACAGTCAGAGTGCCATTCACTTGGCGAAAAATCCAGCATTTCACTCCAAGACAAAGCACATTGACCTGAGGTACCATTGGATTCGACAAGTACTGGAAGAAGGGCAATTATAGCCAGAAAAGATTCACACAGATGAGAATCCTACTGATATGTTCACTAAAATTCTTCCAAAAACCAAGCAAGAGCTATGTAGGAGATTGGTAGGATTGGGGGTGACTTGAGTTCATCTCCGGAGCAGCATTGAAGAAGCCTTCATTTAGCTTCAAGTGGGAGAATGTTAGTCGGTGAAGCCAAATGGAGGCACCGTCCTCCTTTCCATTGACATTTTTTTTGTTGTTCATGTTCCACCTGCCCTATTGAAAAATTGTAAATACAGTTGATGAATTAAATGCTTCTAGATGAAGCCACATGCTTATCCATTATCTGGAAGGCTCCAGATACCTCATGAATCTGCTGTAACATTTTCTATAAATATCAGATGTGTGAATGAAAGTTTAGTTCAGCAAAAAAAAGTGCTCTGCTCCCTTGTTATAAGTTTGTCCCCTGTTTTGTATATGTTTGCAGAGATTGAAGGATTTAGGAACTACTGTTTCCTTTTTTTTTAACCATGTTTGCAGGAGGAAGACAGATGGAAGAAGTTGCTTCAATGGTGGAGACATCTAAAGAGTCTGTTGTATAGCTTGCAGCAGGCAGCTACAGGAATTCCATCCACAACACATACCTCCAGAAAGAAATAACGTTGTGGAGATGTACTCCTCCAATTGACCTATCATTTCAGTATTTGAATAACCCTATTGCTGAGAATGGCCAGGTTCCATGATCTCTCACTATCGATAAATAATGGATCACTTGGATTACTTTTGATGCATAATCCACTCCTCCATAGCCCACAATTTTGTTGGGTTTGGCCTGTGATTCGTGATTTCTAAATGAGAGACCAACACCTAGAAACTCTTCTGCTAGCAAGGCTGGAAGATATATCTAGTGCATGAACATGAAGCATATGCATTTCCTTCAATATTTCATTCATTTACAACCTATATTGATTTTTTAAAAGAAGAAAACCAACTATGGTGGAATTTGATGGTTACATTGTCTAACCAAACACTAGGTTATTTAGAAATATTTTTAAAAAAGCAAATATTTTAGTTAATTTAAGAATAAAGTATGTAGAAAATACCTCAATACAATTAATATAAATAAATCTATTTATTTATAGTTATTATCATTTTAATTTTTTTTTAAATAAAATCTAACTATTTAAATTTAAATTGTTTAGATTTTTTTAATACAATGTTTTTATGTTAATTTTTTTAAATACAATGTTTTTATATTGTTTATATATTAACATTTAGGTTGGATAATAGATTGGTGTGAAATGGGAAACTAAAATATTACTAATTTATTGAATTTTTATTTTTAGTGCAATTTATAACTTATTCTTTTTGTTAAGTATTTGCAAAATAAAAACCAATTTAAACCTATTGAAGCTTATAAAATATACAGAAATAGTATAAATAACAAATGAAGCATTGTTTATATATATATTGCATAATGGTCATGAGATAGAATAAATTAATGAAAATAATTTGATTTGTCCCTTGTGTAAGGGCACTAATGAATTATTCTTATATTGGATAAGAAAACAACCCAAGGAAGAGCAAAATCTACTATACCATGATGACAACGATGAATGAAATACAAATGTCTAACATGATTATTAGTGGATATTTAATGATAGTGTCCATTATTAATGGACATGTAATGAAATTTAAAAAAAAAATTGATTAGTAAGTCAATACAAGATTGTTTTCTCTTATAATCCAGGTATTTTCTCCACTTACAAGAAAAAAATGCAAACCCCCTAGTGCACTTTATGCATGTTTTAGTTGAGACTCATGATGATAGAAATTAAAAAAAAATGGAATTATTAGGGTTAATATTCAAAATTTCTATGAAAGAATGTTAGTGGGCCTATGGGATAGTCATCTTCCACGTCACAATTTAAAAATAATCTACAAATCTACCCTCATATTGAAGAAAATTTTTGACATATGTTTCCCCTTCCATTTGTCATCCAACCACTACACATATAGGTGTCAATGATAACCTATGGTTTTTTTGATGAAGGAAAATATGCCCATGAATAATGATCTCACCCAAACTATCATGCTACAATAACATTAATTGGCCATCTCATCACCCACAAGGGCTAGATCAATTGGTAATAAGTAATTGAGATGAGAATATGGCCACGATTTCAAATCCATTGTGGGTACTTGCTTTAAAACAAAATGGCCATATAGTCATTATATCATTCCTACCTTCTCCCCAAATGGACAAATCTTGCTCGTCGGTGTATGAAACGATACTAAAAAAATAACAATGCTCATTGCTTTTATTCAAAAACCTCTTAGCAAACAACAAAAAAATGAATATTACTCTTGTGAAATTCCAAGGGGATGTGAATTTTGAATGTATACATTTGAGATTACTCCAACCCACAATGAAATTTAAAAATAAAGCAATTTATCGTCTCCACGTTACAAGGGTGTACTTGTTGCACCTTCAAGTGCAATTGTTAAGATATTTTGTTTTTCATGATACTTTAATTATATAGAGTTTTATGGGTACCCAAATAGATGGAAGGTATTTTTTTTCTTAGATATTTCAGTACTCATTTTGACTCAATTTACATCCTTTTTATGAAAATGATTTAAAATTGCATTTAACTATTACAATTCTGTATTATCCCGTATGGTACTTGGTACATCACGAGTTAAGATGGATCTATGTTAGTTTTATCACATGTCAACCATGTGGGCTATAGAAAGCACCTATAGAACACAATGACTTTACAAATTATGGTGGATGTTGTATGCATGTATGAGTTGTTCCATAGTGTGATATATCTAGTTTGGTGGGGCATGCTTTAGAGTTGCTTCTTCTCTAAAAGAAACAACTCTAAAATAATTAACTACTAGAAGAGACTTGAGAGAGAATTGACTACTAGCTAAAGGGATACAACCAATTCAGAAACATATCATTGACATTATCACCTACTATTAATTATAGGGTCATTTTGTCTATTTTTTATTGGAATTGATCATTCAGTCCATTTATCTCGAACCTACAACCTATGCATCAAGAAACCCTTTAATAATTTTCCAAAGGGAATAGTTGTAGAATATATCTATCATATAAAAATGTTATTTCTATAAATATCAGACTTAAAATAGTAATTTAATACATCTAAATATTGAAATTTAGGGGATAGAAGAAATGTTTATCAGCTCTGTGAACCATAGTTTTCAAAATGATGACCATCTCTAACATGTAGACTAGATATTTTCTATGTAGGTGCATGTCATGTGATGGTCAAGGCCATCGTAATGGTCCATTGTATTTGCATAAGTATTTATCAAATGACATCTTATTATTAGTATTATTATTTTTGGATTACATCTTTAATGGAATATTAATTAGTTTTAACACTTTCATAAAAAATTTAACCACTTCTTCAATGTTCCAACACCACAGAGACCTTACAAAATGGAAGCCTCATCATGTCAACGATATATGATCCTATAATGGGGATGCTTCTTGGTGTCCAAGCTAGGGTTGATACAAAAATAAAAGTCATTGACCCATGATATTTGTCTTTGGATCTCCTGGTCCATACATGGGACCTTGGACCACCACACAAGTTCTACATAGGGAATGTTTGGAATATGAGTGAGATGTGGTGTTTCTTTCAAGATTTAGAAAACCATAGCTGGTATTCAAAATCATAAAATGATTTAGGGTTGAAAGTCAAGGTCTTGAGCCATAACATTTTTTTGTGGAGCTCATGGGTCATGCAGGAAGCCACAACAACCACATAGGGAATTAGACGTAGTAAATATCATCCCTCGAGTGCATTATGGTGGTTATTTTGAGGTTTTCCACATTAGAGGTTATTTTTAGTTCCTAATACATGGCTTGGTGCCAAGATATAGGTTGTTTCTCCATAACATTTGTCCTTGAGGCTCATGGGTGGTGTGTGGGGCATTAAGCCACCATAGTTTTGCATGTGAGAGGGATATGGTGCTCATTTAAAGCTTTGGGATGCTAAGTGTGGTTCTCATTTCCCATTCAATAGTCTAATGCAAAAATAAAAATTGTTACACCAATATGTTCCTCTATGGTTCATGGGCAATGTGTAGGGCCTTAGTTATCACATAATCCCTTCATAGGAAAAATTTAACCTGCAAGAGGAATATGGTGGCCACATCAAGATTTGTAACACTAAGGATGGTTGTTATAGACCAATAATTAAATTGCACTACGTTTGAATTTTTGTTTTATGTTTCCATTTTTAGTTATTATATGTATGTGTGTGTGTGTGTGTGTGTGTGTGTATGTGAAAATATTGTGTGGTTTTCTTAGGTTTTGGTTTGTCCATTATATCTCATATTTTGTGTCCCCTATTAGACCATGGTTTAAGTATGAAATATAGGGTACCTATTAGGCCATAAAATTTATCATTGGAATTTATAGGAAATGTGTGAGGCTCCAAATCATCACACATGTACTTCATAAAAGATTGTTTCCTACAAGTGTGATTTGGTGGAAATTTCAAGGTTGATAAAACTAAGCATGATCCTTGGGGATAATTCCATAGGTAAAGGTTGAAATTGAAGGTATTGAGCCATAAAATTTACCACTGATACTCATGGACAATACATGGGATGTTTAACCAACATGAAAAGCTAGCAAATTGTATGTGGCCCCACTCCCACCCCACCTTATCCACCAATTATTTGCATGTTGTTCTTATCCATATGTGCTTATCCGCCCAATTAAATTTTCAAACATCTTTGGAATATGGATATAAATGTGAATTCATTTTCTCTGTAACCCATTTGATTTTCCTTGTGTCTTTATTCTTAAGATGAATAGATAAAACCAAAAAATTTGGAGCCCACATTAACAGCCAATTCAATTATGATTCTAAGAGAAGAATCTTGTGGACCAGGTATCTTTCAAAAGAGGTTAAAGAAAAACAAAAAAATAAACATCATAATAATATGCCTCTCTAAGTGTCAAAGAAATTGTTCTTACCATTATTTTTCCTCGACCTTTGTTGCTTCCATTTCCTTTTCCCGTGCCTCTCCTCGAACTTCTCCCATTATTCTTCTTGAGAGAATAATTTGGTCGATCTACCATGGCTCCATCACCTCCATCATTTACTACTGCAGTTGAAGGCCACTCTTGCTCAAGGTTACTACCTGGAGAAAATGGTACAGGATTTACCCTATCATTGAGTCTCGCACTTCTACTGACACTTCTTGTAACGAAAACATTGGTGGGATTCCCAAGATCTCCACTACCCTTTCGATGACCGCTGACTGTTTTTCAATTCGCTGACAATTTTTTTCCTCAGAATGAAGAGATGTTCAGGTTTCATCTACATCCGAAGGCACTCCTACATCTCATGACCTAAGCTTTGCCATAGCGCATAGCAAAGATATCTGACAAATTCTATCAAAGTCTATCGCCTAGATTCAAAGTAGGTAAAATGCAAAATCATACTCAAATATCTCAATTCAAAGGCATTTCACATAACAAACAAAACTGCTTTAAATTTTAATAGAAATTTGATATCCTAAAAAGAATCATCGAAAATTGAACCAATTATTCTGAATCTTTAACGAAAAATCCACCAATTCCATAAAACTTGAGCAACTAACTATTTTTTTCCTTGAGATATGTCCTCTTATTAGGCCAAAGATGTAAAAACATTTGATCCACTTCTTCAAAGTAACACTATGGAAATTATTGAAATGCTTGTTGCTTTATTCCATTTTAAACCAAGACCAAAATGTCCTTAAGAGTACGAAGAAAATTATCTTTTTTGTTAAGAATGATATCCACTTCTTGTGCCTTGAATGTTCTTGGTAAAACTTAGGGTATGGATGGGGGGGTTGTCCAAAACAACCTTGTAGGGTGACATTTTGGTAGCACCATGATGGGTGGTATTGTACTACTTATCTGCAAGGGGGGTGTGGGGGGGTGTGGGAACTACTAAACCCAATGGAAAAATCAATCAATTTAAAACCCAATGGCTAATAATATTTTTGTGGTCAACAACTCAACACCTCAAAACCTCTATTACTTGTTATTAACTCCAATATCTCAAGTTTTGTAGTATCCAGAAGTATTATGACATGTATCATCATTTTGGACATCGACGTTGTCAGCATCATCATCATTAATGCCATATGGTACGTCAACATAATCTTGATCATCATCCTCATTATCATCATCATCATTAGCATTAAGTACATCATCAACAAAATCATCGTCATCATTGTCATTGTGGTCACGCATATGCCATTAGTGTTCTTAATCGCTAATCAACATTAGGATTCATGTCATGTAATTGTTAAGGTCAATTATATGTCGTTACAGTCATTTTGATGATAATAGGCTTGTTTAGATGTCATTACTGACATTTTGGTTCCAATAGAATCAATTAGGATCCAAAAGTGATACCACATGCATAATCATCGTTGATATCCACATCGTCATCATCATCATACAATAAATCAACATCATTGTCAAAATCGTAGTTATCATCAATATAATTGTGATAATAATGAGCAAGGAGCCATACTACCTCACAAGAATGGATGATATAATCTTATACTTATCAAATCATATCCATACGCTCCATCATAATTACCATAATGGATCATCATCATATTGTTAGGGCCAATCATATGCCATTAGGGTCTATCAAATGTTGTTGGGGACACTCAAATTCCATTAGAGAAAGTTAGGTGACATTAAGGTAATTTACCCCTCATTAGGATTAATCAAGATACAAAAGTGCCATGATTACGATCATTTAGGTGCCACTTCGGATAATCAAGATAAAAAATTACTATCACATGATTCATGATCATTGACATTGACATTGATATATCTGACATTATGCCGTACATTTTTCGAACCCAATTCCTAGCTCTAAACTTAGTGCAATTCCTAGCGCGGTTCCTTTCGAAATTTCTGGCATTATTCCAGGTGTTATACTTGGATCTATACCTGCCACTATGCTGGATGTTTTCTAGGCACAATTCCTAGCTCTATACTTGGCACTATGTTGAATGTTTTTCCTATCGAAATTCATGGTGCAATTCCTATCGCTAACCCTGGATTAATATATGGTGCTATGCTGTTCAAGACGTTTTTTTGGAGGCTATTCTTGGCATTATATGGGATGCTTTTGTGGATGCTAATTGGGACGTTAATTGGGATGTTAATTGGGATGATAATTGTGATTCTAATTGGGAAGCTAATTGGGATGTTGATTATCGTCCAAAATAGTGCCAACTTTTAAAAAGGGATGCTAATTGGGATGCTAATTGGGATTCTAATTGGGATGCTAATTGGTACGCTAATTGGGACGTTAATTTGGATGATAATTATCATCCAAAAAAACACCAAATTTTAAAAAGGGATGTTGATTGGGATGCTAATTGGAACGCTAATTGGGTTTCTAATGGGGATGCTAATTGGGATGCTAATTGGGACATTAATTGGGATGATAATTATCGTCCAAAATAGCGCCAACTTTTAAAAAGAGACGATAATTGGGATGCTAATTGGGATGCTAATTGGATGATAATTGTGTTAGAATAATCAACCCATAGTTTACCCACTTAGACATTAATTTAATTATTTTTGTCTTATTTGCCTAGTTCATGTGTCCCACCTTGTGCAAGTTGTCTTTTGCCTATCCATAATGGTCAAACTTTCCTTATTTGACTCATGTAGCGCATGGGAGATCTAAAGGAATAAATTCTACTTTATTCCTGGCCTCCTAGGTGCCCTTCTATTTTTTTTGCTTTATTGCCTGCTTTTTCAGTGTTTTAAGGCTAAAGGAAAAGCTAGACTAGGTGAGGTTGACTAGTTTTTTGTCCTACACATCCTCCTCTCTTTTCTCCATGCAAAAGCATGTATGAGCTGCCATTCCACCACTCTTTAGCTTGCCTAAGCCTTTTTTCCAATTCGTGAGCTCCATGACAGATTTGGGATCAACTTTTTACACCTATGGGGGATTTGCTTATTTTTGGTAAGCCTGTTTTATGTTAGATTTAATTTGCTCCTCATGAAATAGAATCCTTGATGTATTATATTTATTCAGTAGCCTATTTTATTATAGGGTTGGCTATTTTACACTCAGTTAATACAATTTAGTGTTACAGCTCCATATTCAGTCTCTTTTGTGAATGATTTTGCATGATCAATTGTTAATTGTTGTGAGTAAAATTAATCTATCAGTGGGTCTTAATTTCCACATGGTATCAGAGCCATTGTAGGTTGTTTTCTCTCCTTCAAAAATTGTTTTCCAGGTTTGACATCAGTGACTGGGAGCCTTCTACTGATAGTCGGGACAGATTTTCTAAGCTATGGATCAATCACAGAAAACTATCTTGACTCCCTTCAATTTATTTGAATGGAAAGCAGAGATGGAGATACTGTTGAGAGTGAAAGGCCTCTACAGGGTGACTATGGCAACAGAAGCAGCGCCCAATGCAGCTGCAGAGAAGATAAAATGGCACAACAGGAGGGATGAGGCTTATGGCTCCTGT
>LPNX011174116.1:11116-58294 GCA_001517045.1 Pseudotsuga menziesii | reverse complement strand
ACATCAAGCTCACCCAGTTTTATCATTGATTCTAGAGCTTCAAGACACATGGTTTCGACTAAGGAGGCCTTCTCCTCACTGGACAAGTCTAAAGGACCATCTATTATACTAGGAGATGACTCTCTCACTAAAAATATGGGCAAAGGAAGGATAGATATTGATCATGGTCAGTTCAGCAATATGATGTATGTCCCTGGTCTCACCTCCAACCTCCTGTCAGTGTACCAGATGACCCACACTGGGTCTCCTAAGAAGGTCATATTCTCCCCCGATGAAGTTGAGATCACAGAGATCTCAAGTGGTAGATTCATTGCAAAAGGAGTTGCAAATCATGCTCAAAAGGTATACATGTTCTCACACTTCCTACCTTACTCAAACCCCTCTGCTCTTCTGGTTCATGCTAATGAAGCAAACACGCTTTGGCATGAGAGATTTGGCCACCTAAACTACAAATATGTTTCTGATCTTAGTGAAAAAGAGATGGTCATAGGGTTGCCCAAGATAAAATTTTCCAAAGGAGTCTGCCAAGGTTGTATCCTAGGAAAACACCCAGAGCACAAATTTGAGAGAGCTAGTCATGAGAGAACCTCTGCACCCCTTGAGCTAATCCACAGTGATGTTGCTGGCCCTTTCCCTCATATGTCCATGATTCAGGCCAAATATGCATTGAATTTCATTGATGATTTTTCCAGGTATTGCTGGGTTCACTTCCTAAAACACAAGTCTAAAGTTTTTGGCCTATTCAAAGTCTTTAAGGCTTTGGTTGAAAACCAGTCTGGAAGGAAACTCAAGGCCCTCAGATCTGACAATGGTGGTGAGTATGTCAAGTCTGAGTTTATTAATTATTGTACAGATGCAGGTATTCAGATGCATCATTCTATCCCCTACACACCACAACAAAATGGTGTTGCAAAGAGGAAGAACAGATCACTGAAGGAGATGGCAACATGCATGATGGAGGCCAAAACTTTGCCACCAAAGTACTGGGCCAAAGCTATCAACTGTGCAGCCTATATCCAGAATAGGGTGCCTCACAAATAGCTTGATGGCATAACTCCTTTCGAAGCATGGAGTGGGCACAAGCCATATGTGACCCATTTCAGGATTTTTGGCTCAAAGGCTTGGGCTAGAATCCCAACAGAGAAGAGGAAGGCTTTGCAGCCCCGAAGCCAAGAGTGTATTTTTGTTGGATAATCTGAAGATTCAAAAGGGTACACGTTGATAAATTTGAGAACAAACAAATCCTTCATTTAAAGGTGTGTTCAAGTTGAATAAGAACCCCTTGCAGCAGTGGAAGTTGGTGAAGCCTCTTCACCACCTGAACCTCAAGAAGTAAGTAAAGAGTTTGTTGAACATGCTGATTCTGATTTTTCTGATGGATATGAGTTTATTGCAGACCCTAACATCCCTACAAGGCCAAAATGGGCATCCAAGACAACACATGCAACAGGAGAGCTAGCTGGGGATCCCAATGACCCAAGGAGGACTAGATCTCAATTTGAGAGTGGTCTGTGCATGAAGGATCCTATGTTTGCTGAAAAATGCCATTTGATGGTGGAATATGATCCTCAAACATATTAAGAAGCAGCAGAAGATCCAATATGGCAAATATCCATGAAGGAGGAGTTCAGCTCACTCCAGAAGAGCAACACATGGGAGCTAGTGGATCTTCCTCCAGGAAGAAAGTTAGTCCAGTGTAAGTGGGTCTATAAGACCAAATTTGCTGCTGATGGTTCACCACTGAAGTATAAGGCTATATTGGTATTCAAGGGCTACTCACAGGTTCATGGCATAGATTACAATGAGACCTTTGCCCCAGTGGCAAAGATGGATTCCATCAGGCTAGCTCTATCCATTGCAGCCTCAAGGAAATGGGAGGTACATCACATGGATGTAAAATGCGCCTTCCTGAATGGAGATCTCACTGAGGAGATATATATGCAACAGCCTCAAGGTTTTTCTACTAACCCTTCTCTTGTGTGCAGGTTGAGAAAGTCATTGTATGGGCTAAAACAAGCCCCCAGGACTTGGTATGCCAAGATCGATAGCTTCTTGCTATCACTGAATTTTGTTCGGTGCAAATCAGATCCAAATGTCTATTTGAAGTTAGTTAATGGTTCGTTAATGATCATTGTTTTATATGTTGATGACCTCCTCATTATAGGAAGCTCACGGGCTGAGATTGCTTCCTTAAAAGGAGCTATGAACCAAGCCTTCTCCATGACAGATTTGGGGCTCTTAAGTCAATTTCTAGGGCTTGAGATTGCTCAAACCAAAGCTGGAATCAAGGTGCACCAGTCCAAATATGCCTTGGACTTTCTAAAAAAATTCAGAATGAAGGATTGCAAAGCAAGCAAAACTCCTTTCCTTTCAGGAGTGAAGCTGGAAGAAGCTGATTCTTCACCTATGGTAAACAATACACTGTATAGGCAATTGATTGGATGTTTATTGTATCTGACACATACTAGAAATGATATTTGTTATGTAGTAAGTGTGGCTTCTAGATACATGGATCAGCCTCATGATATCCATTGGAAAGCAGCCAAAAGGATCCTTAACTTTGTTCAGGGAACAAGGACACATGGGATCTTCTATAAAGCAAAATCTGATCTTGATTTGATTGGATTTACTGACAGTGATTGGGCAGGTGATAGCACGGACATAAATTCCACATCAGGATATGTGTTCATGCTTGTAGAAGTGCCAATCAGCTAGTCAAGCAAGAAGCAAAGTGCCATTGCACTCTCATCTACAGAAGCAGAGTACAGAGGAGTTGTTAATGCAGCAAATCAATGTTTATGGTTGCAGGGTTTACTTGGAGAGTGTGGCTTCGAACCAGAGTACTCAACTACCATCTACTGTGATAACCAAAGTACCATTCAAATCTGCAAGGATCCAGTTTAGAAGCAGAGAACCAGACACATTGAGATCCATATGCACTACATCAGAGAACTTGTGCATGATGGCACCATTCACCTACTCTTCTATTCATCTTCAGAACAAGTAGCTGATATCTTCACCAAAGCATTTTCTGAGAAGACCTTCAGCAATCTCAAATCACTGCTGGGGATTGCTGATCATGCTGTGAAGCATGAGTGAAGACAAGATTCCAAAATTTTGTTTTACAGTCCATGTTTAAGGGAGGATTTTCCCAAGTTGGTTTTGCCTCTTTCCCTGTTTAAATGGACATGCAGTATGTAAAGGGTGACTAAGCCTTGTTGCTAGGCCCTATAATTTTCTGATATATTACTCATAATTCAGGCTTAAGGGGGGGTGTTAGAATAATCAACCCATAGTTTGCCCACTTAGACATTAATTTAATTATTTTTGTCTTATTTGCCTAGTTCATGTGTCCCACCTTGTGCAAGTTGTCCTTTGCCTATCCATAATGGTCAAAATTGCCTTATTTGACTCATGTAGCACATGGGAGAGCTAAAAGAATCAATTCTACTTTATTCTTGGCCTCCTAGGCACCCTTCTGTTTTTTCTGCTTTATTGCCTGCTTTTTCAGTGTTTTAAGGCTAAAGGAAAAGCTAGACTAGGTGAGGTTGACTAGTTTTTTGTCCTACACATCCTCCTCTCTTTTCTCCATGAAAAAGCATGTATGAATTGCCATTCCACCACTCTTTAGCTTGCCTAAGCCTTTTTTCCAATTCGTGAGCTCCATGACAGATTTGGGATCAGCTTTTTACACCTATGGGGGATTTGCTTATTTTTGGTAAGCCTGCTTTATGCTATATTTGATTTTCTCCTCATGCAATCGAATCCCTGATGTATTCTATTTATTTATCAGCCTATGTTATTATAGGGTTGGCTATTGTACACTCAGTTAATACAATTTAGTGTTACAGCTCCATATTCAGTCTCTTTTGTGA
The DNA here is from genome assembly GCA_001517045.1 of Pseudotsuga menziesii. NCBI lineage: Eukaryota > Viridiplantae > Streptophyta > Pinopsida > Pinales > Pinaceae > Pseudotsuga > Pseudotsuga menziesii. The sequence goes on along the minus strand of LPNX011174116.1, from coordinate 54,419 downwards.
ATGATTTTGCATGATCAATTGTTAATTGTTGTGAGTAAAATTAATCTATCACTGGGTCTTAATTTCCACAAATTGGGACTCTAATAAGGATTCTAATTGGGATGATAATTAGCAACCAAAATAGTGCCAACTTTTAAAAAGGGATGCAAATAAAGCCATTAAAAGTGCCATCCCATGGAAAAGCGTCCACTTTGTCAAAAAAATGATGAAAAATACACTAAAAGTTATAGTGGATGCTAAAAAGGAAGCTAGATGAGATGCTAATCTTAGTGTTTTGTTGTAGTGCTTATAGGGTTTGCCTGTCCTTTCTTTTTGGTTTTTTGATTGCTTGTGAGGTTCTGTTTATAACTTGACTCTGAAAGTCTGAGATCTGTATGTCACATATCCTACTTGATTTCATCAAGTTCTTGAGATTTTGGTATTTGATTTTCTTGCATTAGTGAGTGTAGGTTGTCCTCCTGCTTGGTTTATAAGTCTGAGTATTTGTGTTCTAGGTTAGTGATCAGGTCCTTGAATGCTTTATACTTTGTACTGCTTATTTTGGTCTCATTTTGTCACTTTTTCTTTGTGGATCTAGGAAATTTTTTAAGTTAGTTAGTTTCTCGTATTAAATTGAGCACATAGATCTGTGGACAAACACACAACTCACATGATAGATCACACAATTTACTCAGTTATTAAAGAATGAAACAATGCAAAAATGGCTTGTAGTTGTGAATGCTTTTCATTAATCAAAGAGTAATTAGATAATCATTACAATGAAGTACAATGGCTTAAATAGCCACATGCAATTCGAATCCACATGAGGAAATTCGAATTGATTAGAATCTACTTGACTATATGTAACTAAGACCTTGTCTAAATCACTGTCGGAGGACTCAATAGTTAACTGACCTTGTCTAAACCATAACCGGTGTTCAGCAAAGTTCTAAAACACAACTCAAGTGTTACATTCATTGTTGACTGAGGCTAATTGACTACGGTAGGTGAGAAATGTGCCCCTCCTTAGTGCATCCATGCAAACCTAGTGCTAACTAAATGTAGAGGACTAGAACTGAATGTAACTGACTCCTAACTCAGCTTAACCAGTCATCAACTAAACTGAACTAACCTTGGTTGGTTTCGGCACTCCCGGTGGCTCCTAAATTGTAGGGATTGGTCTAGGAGGCTCCTAAACTGATGCAATCAAGTGCAATTAGTGGCAGTGAGCCTTAATTAGTTTTCCCCACACTTTATTAAGTGAAACATGTGCCCCAATTGGGACAAGTCAACCCAATGGTGTTAATGACTATAAATAGACTAGATGGACTCCCGATTTAGACATATGACCAAATTGGACAAGGGAGGATTAATAATCTTAACACCCCCCCTGAATGCTAACTTGGAAAATCTGTGGGCCCTAGAAACTAAGACCATAGGTAACCCATTACATCAATTAAAGTAAAGTAACTACTCAAAAACAAGGTGTTGGGGAAAAAGCACATGGGAAAAAACTCCCCCCTCTAATTAAGAAGGTAGATTAGGATCAATCTAGTTATTCTATGCACAGGTATCCTGGGGCCTTGCATGTGAACCTCTCCAGCATTATGTCTGGAGGAATATTCCTCTTTGGAAGAAGAATGATATGCTCAACTAAATCAGAAATATAGACAACTACCGAATGAAGATTGGACCCATGTAGAGCAACTGAAGTCAACTGATAAGTGAGAAAAGGTTCTTGAGGATTCAAAACATGTGAGGAACACTCAAGAAATTGATATGTTGCAGCCATGAACAGAAAACCATGAGTGGTAAGAACAACCCCAAGTGTTAGGAGCAAGTGTCCATGCGGATGCAGAAAATCTTCCTCTTTACTAGTTCTGTGAGGAGATGAGCATGTGATCAATGGTAGAGAAGCATTGGGACTGTTGAGAGAAAATGATTGATCTCCATAGTCTGGTACAGCTTCTGAAATATCTAATGAATCACATAATAAAATATCAGCAAACTCATATGAGGAAACTAACACCAAATCCCCATCAACAGTTTTGAAGAGAAAGTGTGGTACTTGATTTTTCACACCGGAATTGGTGAAGGAAACTATAAGCATGAATGAAAGCTTTTGAATTTTAAAATATGAACCAAATAATATCAGATCAGAAATTAAATCAGATCTAAACAGGTTCAAAAAATATCCAAAACTGTGAAATGGAATCAAATCCCTAGCAGTAGTTTTGTAGGAGACTTGCGGTACTTCTTTCTTCACACCGTTGATGAGAAGAACTACAAGCAATGCTGAAAGATTATGAATTTGATATATTAAACCAAGAAATATCAGATAATATCTAAATAATATCATATCAGATCCAATGAGGTTAATATCATATTCAAATAAATGGTTAACTGAGACGGTGGATGCACAACTTTCTTCTTCTTCAAAATTCTGAATTTTGGTGCATGCAATCCTGCAGGAATTTGCTGGAAAATATAGATCATGGAGAGAAAATGGATCACTCTGGTAATCTGATATTTCTTCCAAAATATCCAAGGTATCACATATTTTCACACCAGCAGCAACATTAGAGGGATAAAAATCAAATTTTTCTTCACTTTCGGAAGCAATTACTGGTAAATTTTGCACAGAATTTAAAGGAAAATCACCAGTGAATGTTTGCATAGAAGTGCAGCAATAGTTTTCTTCAATATCAGAGATTTGAATGTATTCTTCTATTTAAGCAATATTATAATATGAGATATCAGATATCTCATGAACTTCTGGAGCATCAGGAGAAGGAGTCACTGCATGGAGACTGTCTTCAATTCGAATTGACTTTGTAGAAGTTTATGCTTCCTCTTCATCTTGAACAACTTCATCAAAGAGAGTGGAGGCTGAGAATTTTGTTTCAAGAGTGCTTATGGTGCAGGATATTCTCTCCAAAATTCTATTATGATCCTCATCAATCACTCCAAAGGTTCTATCCAATCTTGTCCAGAGTTCCTTTCGGTCTTCAATAAATTCCTTCAGGTCTTCCAAAAGCTCCATCACTTTTATTCAGCCAGTAAATATTACTAAAACACTCTTTATCAAGTCCAATAGACACCTGACACGGACCTTGTCTCATAAGAGATGAAATCATCTTCTTCTTCCATTTTGAATAGTTTGAGGACAGGGTGATAAGAGGGACTGATGAATCCATTTCGAAGTTGTACCTGCAAAAAAAAAGGGCACCGTAAGGTAGGACAGCTTGCACTTTTGGATTTTCTTCACACCCAGCTTAATTAATCAAGCAAGCTTGATCAACAATTCCTTTGCTTGGGGTATTAAGTGGTAAATTCTCCGCTTCTGGTATAGTGCTGAAAAGAGCAATTTTACTCAAAAAATGATCCAGTAGGAGATTTAAGGAGGACAAGTGCCTTGTCTACCGAGGCTCTAATACCATATTAAATTGAGCACATAGATATGTGGACAAACACACAACTCACATGATATATCACACAATTTACTCAGTTATTAAAGAATTAAACAATGCAAAAATGGCTTACAGCTGTGAATGCTTTTCATTAATCAAAGAGTAATTAGATAATCATTACAATGAAGTACAATGGATTAAATAGCCACATGCAATTCGAATCCACATGAGGAAATTTGAATTGATTAGACTCTACTTGACTATAGGTAACTAAGACCTTGTCTAAATCACTGTCGGAGGACTCAATAGTTAACTGACCTTGTCTAAACTATAACTGGAGTTCATTGGAGTTCTAAAACACAACTCAAGTGTTAAATTCAGTGTTGACTAAGGCTAACTGACTATGGTAGGTGACAAATGCGCCCCTCCTTAGTGCAGCCATGCAAACCTAGCACTAAATGAATGTAGAGGACTATAACTAAATGTAATTGACTCCTAACTTAGCTTAACCAGTCATCAACTGAACTAAACTGACCTTGGTTGGTTTCGACACTCCCAGTGGCTCCTAAATTGTAGGGATTGGTCTAAAACGCTCCTGAACTGATGCAATCAAGTGCAATCAGTGGCAGTGAGCCTCAATTAGTGTTCCTGACACTTTAGTAACTGAAACATGTTCCCCAATTAGGCCAAGTGGACCCAATGGTGTTAATGACTGTAAATAGACTGGATGGACTCCTGATTTAGACATATGACCAAATTGGAAAAGGGAGGATTAATAATCCTAACATCTCAAAGTCAGGGTTTGTTCTAGTCTTCTGCCTCTTGGTTGAAGTAGGTCACTTTAGGATTCTTTGGCCTCATTTCACTGCTGATATGTTTAGATTAGTCAAATTGCTCAAGTTGCATTCATTTGCATTGTAGTTTTTGAATTTATTTGAAAAGAAAAGACAAAAATATTTTGCATTAGGTTGCATGTAGTATTGCTTTTCATTATTTTTCAAAGAAAATTTCAAAAAATCTTAAAAGTCTTGTAGTTTCTCATACTTAGATTTATATTCATTAACTTGCATTTATAAAAGAAAAAGAAAAAGAACATATAGTTGTTTAATATGCATGTAGATTAGGGTTTTGTCTTTAATTCACTACATATCATTATTTTTGAAAAAATAAAAATAAATTGTTCTTTTGTGGCTTTCAAGTTTCTATTTGAAAAAGAAAGAGAATAGTTTTTGCTTTTTGCATTTCATTTCTCTTTGCTTAGTCATTTTGTTTCAACTTTGAGTCAAAACACTAGATAAGTTTCACGCCATTTTTCTTTGACTAAAAACAATCTATTAAAAAGAACAACATAATTAAAAATTATTAGTAAGTTTTATTTTTTAGGCTCCTACACCAACTAGCTTAGGTTATACTTGTGGATTAGGGATTTTTAACTCTCCACAAGTATTTGATTTCAGACGTAGTTGTCCAATCACTAGGTAAATCCTCCTCTATGTTTATTGTATCTGGGAAGCTCCTCTCACAGAGGAGCTAAGTACGAGGTCACATCAGGACCTGGACTGAGGAGATAACCCTTTGATTCCTTTTTTGAGCGTAGATCAACATTTTTATGCATTTGGGGATTTCTGTCAATACCACCTCTTGGGCCCCATGCGATGCTGGAGTTGACTAGTTTTTGAGCATTTCTACCCTACCCATGTGTATGAATCAGGCTTGTGACTGTCCCCTCAGACTCTTAGTGTAGTTGCAGCAGCATTTAGTCTCTTTGACATTAGGGTTCATACACAGGTATACCGAAAGGCTATTTCTGGTATACCTTGGAAGGACTTGGAAGGTAACCCTGGTAGAAGGTGTGAGAGAGTGGTTGGGTGATTCCTCTGCTTATGCCTAAGAACATCTATATGGAAACCAAGTAACTGTCTATCAACTTTCTTCTAGAAGGCATATCTTATACATGTTTGTCTGTTTGGCTTTAGGAATATTTTAGTGAGTGCTTTTTGGTTTGTCTGTACTTAGTTTTCCTTCAAGTGTGTGCTTCGTATTTTTGGTTTCTTGTCAACCTCAAACTTTGTCTTATTGTTTTAAACTATGGCTAGAAACCCTTTGAACACCAACCAAGAGATCCCCATGCTAGGAACTCCTTTTACTATTCCTCTCATAGGGAATGTTGGTGTTCCTTTAATGACCACCTTGAATCTACCTGGATTCACCCTAGGGTTACCGGTGTGGTTGTTTTCCACTCCAACTATCATGATTATTCTCAAGTAATATCCTTATATCAAGGGCATCAAAACACTGCTTCCACTTCACTTGTAGTTGCTTCTCCTCCTCCTCCTTCTACCTCATGCGATGAAAGTATTGATACTAGTAATAGGCAGTCTAAAAGAAGTAAAAGAAGGAGGAATAGGAAGAAGACAAATAAGAAAGGGGGCACCCGTTCAACCTCTTTAATTTAGGTTGAACCTCACAACCTAGCCTCTGCAGTTCATGCTGGTGGCACCTATCCAACCTCTGCAGGTCATGTTGGATCTAAGCACTCAACCTCTTCAAGTCAAGTTGATCTTCAACATCCAGCCTTTGTTGATCATGCTAGTGGGATCCTTCCAACCTTTCCAGGTCATGTTGGATCTAGTCACTCAGCCTCTACAGTTCATGCTGAGGGGACCTGTTCAACCTTTGCAGGTCAAGTTGAACCTCCCCATCCAACCTATGTAGGTCATGTTGGATCCATGCACCCTGCCTCTGAAGTTCATGTAGGGGGAACACACTCAATCGCTGCAAAGCATGTTGATCCTAACCATTTAGCCTCTGTAGATCATGATGGTCATGCCCATCCAACCTCTACAGCTCATGTTGGACCCAGTCTCTTAGTCTCTACAGGTCATGATGGGGGAAGTATCTCAACCTCTGTTGTTCATGTTGAGGAAATATAGTCAATCACTGCAATTCATGTTGACACTATTGAAAAGACTAACCATTCAAAACACAAGCCCAAGTTTCCTTGTAAGCTTTGTGAGGAAGACCACCTTACTTATCTATGCCCTACCATCATGGAGGTACAAAGAGTTTGGCTCCAAGGTCATCTCATTTTTTAACATTCTAAATTTTTTCCACAACCATCCTCTCCTAGTCAGGTTCGACCCAGTCACCCAACCTCTGGTGGTCATGCTTAGGGAAAACGCTCAACCTCTATAGGTCATGCTGAGAGAAAATAGTCAGCTACTTCTAGTCATGTTGACACCATTGAGAAAACTGGTCGTTCGAAGTGAAAACTTAAGTTCCCTTGTAAGCTATGTGAGGGAGATTATCTTACTCATCAGTGCCCTGATAAAGAATAGGTGTGAAGAGTGTGGTCAGAGACTCAAGAATTTTCTTCTCCTGAACAACCTATAGTTTCTCAACAACCTACTCAACCTTTGGTTGATCAAGTGGTCGAACCAATCTCATCTTTGGTCGATCCCACTCTTCTTTTGGAGAGTGATCTTGATGTGATTGAATCAATGTCATCTTTGGCCAATCCCACTCTCCCTTCAGAGAGTGACTTTCATGAAGCAGTTGAATCGGTTTCAGTATTGATCAACCCCACTCTTCCTTTGGAGAGTGAAGTGTTTTCTAGTCACATTTTCTTCACTTCTAGTTCAGAACTTATTGAACAAGGGGTAACTGAACTTGTTTCAGATGAACCCCCACCAATATCTTGGACTACTTCCTTTGATTGGGATAGCCTAGTTGAGCCATGCCTTCCTTTTGATGCACCTTTCCAGGTAAAGGTCAAAGTTGGACAATACACGATTTCTCATTGTATTGTTGATGAAGGAGCCTCAATTAGTATTTTGTCTTCTTGTGCTTAGTGAGGCATGGGATCTCCCATCCTTGTGTCAACTAATAGCTAGTTACTAGCATTTGATTGAAGAACTAGTATATCCTTGGGAATTCTTGCTCAAACACCTGTTATTTGGGGAGGGAATACCTTCTTAGTTGACTTCATGGTGATAGAAGACCCTTTGGACTTCAATATTATCCTTAGGCATGATTATGTTTATGCCATGCGGGATGTGGTGTCAGCAATATTTCGTGTGATGTACTTTAATCATGGCGAAGAAATTGTCACTATTGATCAGTTGGATTTTCTCGATCTGTCTCCTGACCCAACTAGAGACCAGGTTTTTCCTTTATTGATTCCCATTGTTTCTATAGACACGACCCCACCATGGGTGAGCTATGTAGCCTCATTTCCTTTGCGTTCAATTGCTACTGAGAAGTAGCCTCTGTTTTCATGATTACCTTCTTGGAAATTGGTCCCAGTAGTTGACCCAGTGAGTAATCCTATACAGACTATGGAGCCTGCTCTCCACTCTGTCGATCCATTTGAAAGTTTAGACATGTGTCCTATATCAAATGATCTCCTTCCTTCGGATGAAGTCTTCCTAGAGTCTTTGATACAGTCTGACCTTCTTTTGGATGTTGGTTCAGTTGTGACTAAGTCTAACCCTGACTTGATTAATAAGCCTTATATTTCTATTGATTGATATCCTTCTATTGGTCTTATTGAGTCTTTGAACTCTCCCTTTGATCAACAAGTCAGTGATCCTAATGAGTTTGATTTTTCTTATGAATTTTTCAACTCTTGTCATATTGATTTTGTTCCTATAGACTCTATCTCCTCTGTTGATCTTTACTTTTCTTATGAAGTTGATCTTATTGATCATAAACCCATATATCTTGGAACTATAGAGTCCTCTATCATTGATTCTTCCTTGATTACACCTTTTGTAGAAGATAGCAAAGTCACATTTGTTTCTGCCAAAGTGAGCTACAACGGATATTTTCTTCTGAATGTGATCATGGTGTTATTGTTTCTTAGAGACATGATTTTTAGTTGGATTCACAAATGTTTACTGGCCTTTTCTTGTTGTTCAAGTTGTTACTGCATTTTCATGTGCCCTGCTTGTGCTTATGAGCTTGATGTCAACTTCTACGCTTTTAGCTCGTTGTATAAGCCCTCATCTCTACTCTCATCATTGCTCGACCTTGTATCATTTTTCCTTTGCAAATTGACACCCTTTACCTAGAGGAGATGCTCCCTGAGTGTCCTTATCCTACTCATGTCCCTTGCATTATGCATAGGTTTGTTCCTTGCTCTTGAAACTAGTTTCGCCTACCTCTGACACTCGTCTCCTTGCATTTAGAGAATTCTTTTTTCTCTCCTTCGAGCTCATTAAAAATAGTAAGGAGGCCATGAGTTCACTTTTCTAGACTCGTTAAAAATTCACGAGAAATATATGGAGTTTCTTTAGGTCTATGTCTAACTCCTTAAAATAGAGTTGAATACCAAGTAAACTTTTTCGTTCATGATAGTTAAGTATATGTGAATGGTCATCCACATTGGTTGTAGGTTATCTCTTTTTTAGACCATGTGGAATAATACGAAAAGGAACACTTTGTTTTCTTTGGAATTGAGAAGAGTATTCTCGGGCATAGGTTTATCACTTTTCCAGACCTAAGGGACTAAACTTATGAAAAAGGAGCACCCAATATGAGCTTAGTTTTCTCTTTTTTGTGCTCTGGGGCCAAACATGAAAAAGATTCCGAGCATACTTTATGTCTTTTCCATGCTTGCTAAAACCTAAAGAACAAAGAATCAAGTTTACTATTGTAAGCCCCATTTCTTGCAATCAAATGGATCTTTTCGAGTGATCTTGGATTCCTTCACACTCGTAAAACTTAGGCTATATGCTACTTTTGAAGGGGCATTAGGTAGGTGGTAATTTAACCTTTTTCAAGCCTTCTTGATTAAGTACGAAAAAGGTTCGCCTTACTTCTTCGGAAGCTAAGAGAGTTATTCTATGGTTTGTTTTATACTTTTCTGGTGTTAGGAGACTAAATTGGACGAAAAAGCACCCCCCTGGAGTCTTATTTGGAGTTTTGAGACTCTCAAAATATGAAAACACTAACGAACATGTATTAGTTTGGGCTCTTAAAATCCATGAATCAGTGACTTTATCAAGATTTATTCTCTCCCCTCTTCAAGCTTGTCAAAAATGAAGAGAGACCTGAGTTGAATTTCCTAGACTCATTAAAATTTAACAGGAAAGGTAAGGAAGAAGTAATCTCTTTGGGCTATAAACAGTGGCAACATGTCCTCCTTGAACACAACACTCTCTAAACTTTTCGATACTAATGTTTCAGTTTACACTTTTAGCTCAACTATCACTTTGAGTCTTTACTCCTCCACTTGTCCTTTATACTTGGGGAATATGCTCATGTCTCCTACATGACACATAAGTCTACTTGTTCTATCTATAAGTTAGAAGTTTCCTTGGGTCATATTTGTGTTGTGCTCACTGTTAAAGGATTCCCTCCATCTGACTATTATCCTGATTCCATCATTATCCTATCTGAGTATTACTTGTGTCTACTTTTCTTGTATCCAGTTCCTAATCATTCTTGTGATCCGTTGGAGGATCCATTTCCTTCCTCATCACAATATGGTTTCTCATTAGTACTTCCTAAAGACGAATACCAAGAGCTTTGACGATGGTACCTTAGGATTCACTATCATCATTGGTGGATTCCTTTGCTTCAGTTGTCAGTTTCACCCATTATCTAAGATTCTGTTGAGTCCTTTCCATGTTTGACTTCAGCACACCTATTCAGATGGCAAGGATTGTATTGGTTCCTTTGGATTTCGATGAATACCGTAGGTTCACACTTATAACCTAAGTTGCACAAGACTATGTTATGATCAGTTACACAGCTTCCATATTTTGAAGACTCATCATTGTATATTATGGTTTCGATCCACCTTTGTAACATATGCAGTCTTGTACCTGTATCATAAGATGTAATCAAATATTGTAAACAAGCTAGTGTTCCATTATATTGAACATGGCATCCTTGGATATGATTTTGTATATGAAATTGATATGTAATTGTTTCAGGTACTTCCTCTGCTGCTTTGGACACTTGCATTCTCCAAGATTAAAATATTGTAATGTATTTCGGCCATTGCTTCCCTCTAACCTCATACATTAGGGGGCATTTTTTATCAACCAAAATGGAACTTCTCCATCTGAGTGCTAGCAGCAGAGGAAGTGCTGGCAGCAGAGTGAAATGACTTTTTTGCAAGATTATTTCCCTTGCTATATCTTCCCGCAAATTTAACCTGATCAACACTTTTTCCACCCCAATGAGACCCATGTCTAGGAAGTGTATATCTGCATCCAAAAAGACACCAATCTTATTTACTATTTCCTTAAACCCTTCTAAAGACTAGAAGTCTAATGGAAGGCATCACGTCCCCAACCCTTTGACTGGCAAAGAGGACGCAACTGAACATGCTAACTACGCACCCGGGCCATCTAGCCCCATGAACACAATATAAAATGCAATGCAAATAAGAAACATAGATGCGTAAACATTCAATATACAGTGGAAGCATTTACATTTCATTCAACAAATTCACAACATTTAACTTGTTCATATTGATTTATAAAACAAACATAGTTGCAAGGACTTAAGCATAAGAATACTTATCTTCAAGAAATTTTGTCCTGCAACAAATTACGTCACTACAATATTCCACCCAACCATAGGCCAGTGTGCTCATCAATCTCTCAGCAACACTTCCACCTTCGAGCTGGGCATGATTCCAAAAGGAATAAGGGAAAACTATCAGGCTCACATGCAACCAAGGATACACAACAATACATAGCCAAGCCAATAGAGTTGGATTTATTAGGCTATCAAGAGCTAGAAACGTTGGCTACTAAGCTAGTGGGTGCACTGAAGAGCTAAGGACGCCTGCACCAAAGCTAGCTTGACTTCTAAGACATCCACACACACCCAACACAAACAATCATCCCCTTCTCTACTGCACAGTCCCTCAGGCTATGACTTCCCTTCCAGTGCTATTCAGGGGGTGTAGAGAAGAAAGCCAGCCCTCTAGCTCTGTCTGTGAGGCTCCTAGACACACTAGGTTTATCAAGCAAGCTCAAATCCCATTTCCACTCCCAAAGCAATTTAGGCCAAGTCCAAAAGATACACCCACAACACAATACGATTTTTGTGTTTGAGGAAGAATAGTTTGGGCAACAAAAACAAATTGCAAGGATGGGTAAACCTGTTCCCTAACATCAATTTGATTTCCAGGGACGTTTTGCCCCTAGCGTGGCCAAAACGGACTCAATAGCACCCAAAATCATGGGTCTCTTCTTCCCCTCACTGGGCATTTCTAGAAAACGATTTCCAGCTTAGAAACGATGGGGAAAATGCAACAAAAACACGGGGAAGGAAACTCAACCCACTGGTAATCACCAAAAAATGATTTCCCAACCTGAGCAAAATGAGGTAACAACCACAAAACGTGAATGGTTTCACACACAGGAAGTTCTAAATGCCTGAGAGAGCTCACGTGAAGGAAGAATGGTGAGGAAAACATCCAAAACATGAAAGCATAGTAGAATGGCATACGTTATGGGGTTTTTTTTACTTGCCCAAGAAGTCAAAATGCATTTCCCCAAAACTGATGGCTTCTCCAATTTGAATTTGGGTTTTCATACCTTGCCCATCCCATGCAATAACCAACCCAACTAATTTTTGGCAGTAATAAATGATTGGGTGAATAAGACAAGAAAGGTAGTTGACAGTTTGGTGGGTTCTCTCTTTGACATTTGGCTTTTCCCCATTGGCCCCAAAGGTTTGAATATTCCCCCCCCCCCCCCTATCCTTAGGAATCATGCCCCCATCTCATTATTGTTGCATTGACATAGCTGGTTGTGGGTTTTTAATTAATTCCATATTTACATGATGATTTAAAAATCATAATATGCCTGGCTAGCACAAAATACCATCGGCACCCATTTAATCGCCGAAACATAAAAATCATAATCCAGGGTGGGGATTTTTTTTCCTTTAGCTCCACACCACGATTAATTACAATATATACATCATATACATTTAATGCAAACAAGATCAAAATCGGGGTGTTACAAAAGGCCAAGCAATTTCACCCATATTGGGGTGAACTCAATTGTTTTTTGTGAGTGTTAAAGAATGGAATCCACTTCTTTAGATGTAGAGGAGTAGACTCCAATTTCCAAGAACCCTTTTTGATATTTTTTATATACTCTAATGAATCAAATAAAAAACCAATCCAACCCCTCTGGAGAGTTAAAAGATTTGGTGAGTAGTCCAACATAGGGTTCCAAGATTCCTTCATCAAAATTTTGAGGTTTTGTTCCATTATTTGACACGAAAAAACCTTCCAACAAAAAATTTCTTTGAGAAACCTACTTCCTCATGCATGTGGATGTCCTCACTATGGACCAACTTCACCTTTGAGTCCCTATGTCTTACATGCTTAAGACTTTTATTCGGGCGATTAGAAGTTATCTTCCCACTATACCCTTCAAAATCTAAGGAACCATCATAAGAATCTATAAAATTTCCCAAACGAATAGATCTCCTTGACAGAGCTTCAGGTATCAGTTGGCATGCCATGGGAATCCCTCAATTTCCTTTAGTAACCATTCCTTGCTCCTCCTTGCTTAATTGAAGCTACCCACCAATTGTTTTTAGAGAGGAATTCAACAACTAATTTGATACTAAGAACCAATCAAGAGAGGAGTCTAGCACTTCAATATATGACCTCTTCCTCAATGGATCCTTTGTTTGAATCTCCTCTCCTTCTATATTATGCACATACATACATAGGAAGACACCAAACCCAAAATCATCTTTGCATCCCATCACCCTTATTGAATGAAAGCCACAAAACCATTGCTCCTTTGAAAAGAAAAAAAAATGCTTGATAGACCTCCTCTCAAGGTTAATCCCTTCTCCTTAATTCTTATGACGCCATTTCCCCACATATCAATAGCTTGAAAATTATTTAGATGTTTGGATCGATGGGCACTCACTGATCCAACCAATTTTGAATCCCCACTTCATTTGCATCGACTAACAAGGTGGTTAAATAGGTATTTGGGACATAAATAGAATCCCTCCGTAATATCTCATACTCAAATAAGTTAGTTCCACCATAAAAGTCCTAAAAATAGAGCTTGTCGTAGGGATGTTGGAAACCTATCCCTCTACGAATCCCATTTCATTGACATCTCAATCCACATTTACCATTGGATAAATCCTGATCTCCTTCCCCTTGAACATGTTTGGAGAATAGTCTATCAGCTCACATTCCATACCCAAAAAACAAAAAATAACAGCGATAGATGAACATTAAATAAAACTCTTTTGGTCAATAACTAAAGAAATGCAAAAACCCTAATACCAAAAAAATCATATATTGCTCCATAACTACCCCCGCTCCAGTCACTTTTCACTTTTCGAGTTCTAAACTAACTACCCACAAGTGAAGATTTCATTAAGTTGTTAGACTTCCTGGTCCATTTAATGAATTCATTAAATCAAACCATTAATTACATTATTTAACAAGAGCCACGAGGTGGAAATGTCCCCTACATTTATCGCTAGATATTTCTATAAGATAATAACTATAGAAAGAAGAATATATACATGAAATAATTCCCACTTAGACTTAGAATTATAATTTTCACAAATCAAGTGATTAACACCAAAGAAAATTCCAAGCAATGATACTTCATTCATTGTATAGTTACTCTACCATTCTTTCATAAATATCCATGAGTGTTCCACAATTTCCTAACCCATGAAAAAGTATCCTAGTATACTCCCACTAGAGTCCTTTCACAACTATTTCAAGACCAAATCACAACATTTCCACAACTAGGAAAAATCATCATCCGACTATAGTGCACACAACTCTTGAGTTCATAGATCTACAACTTAAAGCAATTCCATTGAGGACATCTTCTGAGTTTTACAGTTTGGTCTACCAAGGGTGTGCAACTTTCCACAAACATTATTCAACTCAAGTAACCTATTTCACAATGTTAACACTCAAATGGAAACTTGAATACCCTATATTACCCCATCGATGCTACCTGCTAAGTCAATGGGTGATTGTTAGGAAACAGCTCATGAAAAATTATTCCATTCCCCTCCAATAATCACCACCATATTCATAACAACCATACCCACCCACAACTTGAAGTGCTTGAATGATCCTTGTATGTCTACCAAGTTTGAAAGTGAATCTAAGTGCAACTTCAACATATTGCTATCTTTCAGATGGGAATAATCCAAGGGTTATCAATGTTGAATTCTCATGGCACACAATTAACAATGTCCTTGAGAAACCCGTGGTACACAACTCACTAAGACGATGATCATTTTGGCCACAGTCAGACCAAACTTGGGATCTATCGCCCAATAGTTTTGATATAACTATCACAAAAAACTAGCCACAAGTTGCTTGAAAATTCAAACCCCACACGCATTGTGATCTGGTTAGAGAAACCATTGCTCTTAAGTAATTTGTGAAAAAGACTACCATTATGATGTGCCTTTACACTTGATTGTTGCATTGTCATCTATTAACCACATATTATTAAACTTCCAATGAGATGGTAAGCAATTCGAATTGAGGCAGGGTTTCGTAACAAGGTACAACCTTCAAGGTGTTGGAACAACATTTTACTAGAAACAAGGTAGATATACAAACATCCATCCTTCATGAGCCATTCTAGATTAAAAAAACCTACCCAATACTATCAAAAAGGATGATGTGGAAATGAACGAGACTTATTGTACTGTGTATGAATTTATTTGTCTAGTACAAAGGGATGAGTGCCAAGAAAAGGACAAAGATGGAGAAATGAACTAGCTAATCAAGAAGATACTAAGGAGCATTTATGTTAGCTCATTCGATGACAAAACAAACCATAAGCCAAGCCAATTTGAACTGTACTGAAATCGAATTTAGTTAAATATGTTAGATGACCTCAGCACGCCAGTGAAGCCTAAGGAAAAGAAAACAAGGCATACATCATATGCCCACATGTAATAAAATGATGAAAAAAACATTGATTTATTAAAAAACATTAATAAAAAAATACTATAATAAGCTTCGGGCCATAGTCCTGTCAAATATTTCATCCCCATGCGCCCATTAATACTATTGGTTGAATGCTATATGCCCCTGTCCCTCACAAAAAAATGTTTATATACACATATTCTCTGCTAAGTATAGAAACTATGACCAACATAGATCCATCTTAAACCTGGAAACTATGACCAACATAGATCCATCTTAAACCTGGATCGAGAAAGCACGGAGAGGGATCCAATTTCTTTAGGTTTGAGTTAATTTTATCTTAAATTTTAAAATGTTCATAAAATATTACATCTCAAACATTTTGATCCTTTAGTGTTTGGTAAATTCGGGTTTAACATGGATCTTTTAATTACTTTTCATTTAGTTTTATTATTGGGAGTTTATAAATTAGGCGACATGCCGCTGGTATAGTGTTAGATTAAACACACATTGATCTCATAAATTTTATTTGGATAACACTCCTTTATTCTAATTCTCTCGGTGCCAAAAGTAAATAAAAATCATAAAAACATTAAAAAAATTATAATGTCGATCACATTAATAAGTAACTATCTTCAAAAATACATTACAATAAAAGATATAAAAAAAATTAGATAAAAATCAAAACATAAAACATTAAAAATAATAATAATTTCTTTTAATAAACAAAAGTAAACTATCCAAAATCAAAATAAATGATTGCTATGACTAACATAAACCTTTTAAAATAATTTAGCCGACATAGAATTCTATAGAAGTTTCTTATGACTTTGTGACGAACCTTCTACAACATTCTAGCGCGCTCTACTAGCAGAGTGATAGTGCCTCATTGGATCGCTCGACTCTAGAAAGTAGGAGAAGTCTATCAAAATACAAGTATCATCATGATTTTGTGGTTTTTTTATCGAGGTAATTATTAATTAGCTTGTGGTACAGCAATGATTGTTGGCTTAGGTTTATTACTGATCTTAGATCTTAACATTTTAAGGTTTAATGGTCAGCAATGAGCTTACAACAACAACATTGCGCTTTATTACAGGCTGATTAATTTTCACCAGATCATTAATCAAGTGGCCATAAAATAATGTTTTTAGGCTGATCAACAATGAACCTACATGAGCAATCATTACTGTGTTTTAGGCTGATTAATTTTCAGTATAATATAAAAAATATATTCTGTTTCTTTTATAATAAATTATTTGAGGGGGCTTGGGACTCTCCATCCCATCATTACATTAATAAATTTGATGCTGAGTAAGCTATCTACTGGAGGATTTGCATGTCCAGTAAATAGCTTACTGTGTTACCGAGTGAGACTGAAACTTAAAAACATTTTCAATAGCTTCCAGGTTGAGCCTCCTTGCAAGTTAGACAGAACAACCAATTCAAAAACATTTTCAATAGCTTCCAGGTTGAGCCTCCTTGCAAGTTAGACAGAACAACCAATTCAAGAACCGTGCATAGTAGGGCAAAATGAAGCTGCTCACACAAAATCTCCAATCCCTTCTACCCGGAGCCTTGCCAATTATAGGCAACTACCAATTCATTCATTTGCTCTATCATTCTTTCAGCTCACCTGAATGCCATGCAGGGACTCCAGCTTATCTGGGAAATGAAAATGAAGGATATTTATCAAGATGACTACCACAATATCATATTTTGATAGAGAGGAGTACCGGACTGTTGCAATCATTCTACCAGTTCATAGCTTTTGCTGATAGCCTGATAATACAGTGAATTGATAAAAGATCAATACAGTGAATTGAACACGTCATTGCCTAGAATTCATGGAGAGAATTAAACTCATTAATATTTAAATTTTATTGATTCGAAGAAATGCATTTTACATTCTAATAGATTTTTTTGTTATTAAAATATTAGAATAACAGCTACTTTTTAAAATGGATATATATTGCTTAGTAACAATGATAATTAAAAATAAAAAACACCAATCATATAAAATTGTTGAGTATATTTCATAGTTCACAACATAACCAAGGCTACATAAAAATTGCCATGCAATGAGGCATATTAGCTGATTGAGCATTTACAGTATAGAAATGGGATTCACCAGCTAATTTCACAACATAACCAAAGCTACAGAAAAATTGCCATACAAATAGGCATATTAGCCTTTAAAGCATTTTCTGTGTAGAGATTCGATGATCACCATATAATTACCAGGAAACGAATGAATGAATTGATAGTTTCCTGCAATTTGCAAAGCTCGAAGTGGAAGAGATTAGAAATTTGTTGTGAGCAGCTTTATTTTGTCCCAGGATGCACCGCTCTTGAATGGTTGTTGCCTATAACTTGCCAGAGCCTGGAGGTAAAAGTCATTGTAAGTCTCAGGATGCACCGCTCTTGAATAGTTGTTGCCTATAACTTGCCATAGCCTGGAGTTAAAAGTCATTGTAAGTCTCAGTCTTACTCAGTAACTGAGTAAGCTGTCTACTCAATAGGTCAGGTGGGCCGTGCAAATCGTCCAGTAGATAACTTACTCCAATTTGATGCATTGATTGCAGATCCTGAAAAGTGGAAGGTGGCCGGTGGCCTTGGAGACTTGGAGTATGTGACGACAAACGCAAAAGATTCCACGGGGGCAAAGCTGAGGATAATATGGTATGGATTTGTCCCTTCATTTGGCAGAAAAGTGTTCGCCTGCAACATGTATGGTGTGGGTTAAAGTGTTCGCCTGCAACATGTATGGTGTGGGTTGGATTTTAAGTAGGTTGAAATTAATAGGCACAATGCTTGCTGTCACGGTATTAATTGGCCTGTAGCATATTGAATGTGTTGAAGGTTATCTTAGTATCATGGATTATAGTATCAAAGTGTGAGAGAGTTCAGTTTTCCATGCCTGCAAGGTTTTGAGGTTTCTAAATCAACCCGCAACCTCCAAAATTTCATAAACAGTCTACAAGCTCTTACGTTTCTCCGCTTCTGCACCAATTGCACTGACTGAGCCTAAATATCCATCCCTTCTCCCAGCCCCTTCAATCCACTCAGATTTGCTCTTTTCATCTGCCTTGCTCTTCAGTTGCTGCTTCTTCTGATTAAATCAATTTTATTTCAAAGTTTTGCCAACAAGAGAAATGCTCATGGAAGTAGAAGGTCGGTTTGATGTTGAAGGATGGGCTGCCAGGGACGAGTCCGGCATTCTCTCGCCCTTCCATTTCACTCGCAGGCCCTCTCTCTCTTCACTTTTATAGTTATTTCCTACAGTTTTGTATTTACTCTTTTTAAGTTTATTTCCTACAGTTATGTTGAAAGGTTTCGACATTGTGGACTATTTATTGTTTCTGGTTTTAAAAATATTTTTAATCTGTAACTTGGCAATGCTTGATGGTTAGAAAGTGAAAAGTTGCATCAAATGCTCCTCAGTGATCTTGAGCTGGATTTCAACATTGATCCCTTGAAATGAGATGTGGGAAGAACTTTGCTTGTGATGTTTTTTTTGGATTCCTAACATTGATACTTTGAAATTGGACGTTTTGAGTGTGATCAAATATTTTAAAATTTATTTGTCAGTGTTCAAATCTTCTGCTTTCTCCCAACAGTCCGAGTTTTCCAGAATCCTGAGTTTCCGAGCTTTTGCCCATTTTTTCGTGATTCTTTCGGAGCTTCTGGCCATATTGTCCTCATTCTGATGCCAAGTTTCCGAATTTTTGCAATCTGCATTGTAACAGAGTTTGAATCACCCATCTCATAGCGAAATCCTTTCACTTTTTTTCTTGATCGCACTATACGTTTGATCAAGGAGAGGTATCTAGTGGTGGTTGACTTCTTACCAAATTTGCAGTCGGCAAGTTCACTTTACTAACATTTTAAATTGCCTATACAGAAAAACCGGGGCCGGTGACGTTACCTTCAAGATCTTACATTGCGGAATCTGTCACTCTGATCTACACCAAGTTGGTAACGACTGGAAATGTTCCCGATACCCAATGGTTCCTGGGTAATGTATTTCTATTCTTCCACACCTTTTGAAGTTAAACAGTTAAATAGCAAGTCAACCAGAACATATGCTCGGTTTAAATTGATAGCCAAAACCGAGCCAACTAAACTTGGGTTTAGCGCTCAGTCAATATTTAAAATAATTTCACTTTTCACTTTTCACTCTTTACTGCGACGGAGTTTTACTGTGACCACCTTTTTACTTCGACCAGAATTGGAAGCTTCAACCTTCGACCAAGATTGTGAGCTTCGACACAAATCAATAGCTGTGACCAAGTTGGTAGCTTCGACCAAGTTGGTAGCTCCGGCACAAATTTGGTAGCTTCGACCTTCGCCTAGGTTGGGAGCTTCGACCAAGTTTGTGCAGAATAAATTTCTTAGTCTAAAGACTCAAGAAATTACAAATGATTTTACCTGTGAGTAAGATGAAGTAAACTACCCAAGTTTACAAATCCAAATAACTTATGAAATATATATGCCCAAATTTATAGAAAGATTTGAGTCGAACAAGGTGCCGTAAAACTTGAACTTTCACGCTGTGAGATTTCTATGGGTTCTTGTTCTTTTACTTATTAGTAATAGTAGAAGACATTTACAGAAGTAAATCTGGAAACATGTGCGGCCAAATAATCATGAATTCAACCACAAACTATTTCATATATTAACTATGCGGAATTACAAGATAATACAAACTTGTCTGTTACAAACTCGTCGGACCACAGAGCTTCAGCTCTCCGACTAAATCACATGCACAGAAGCTTGAGCTTCGACTTCACTTTCACACCTTGAATCCTCTGCTGGTTTGCGTAACTGTATATCTTTCTCTGTGTATCTCACTCTCTGTGTTTGATTTACAATGTGCATCTTCTATTTATAGGCAATCTGAAAATTGCTTCAGCATAGGCCGACTTACTAGTCGGCTTACTTTCCATTAAACACTGCAATAACTATCTATCTAACTACTTAGCTTCTGAAATAACTTCGATTGACTTACGTAGCCTACTTATGGACTTTTCATTCTTGTCAGACTCACAGACAAGATCGAAGCTTATACAGACTCTGATAGAGTCGGTTGGAAGCCAAGTAGAGATCTGCGAGTAATTACATTTTCCAACATAAATTTACTCGTCTTCTTTTTTGGCAGACACGAAATAGTAGGCACAGTAGTTGAAGTTGGTTCAGAAGTGAAGAATTATACTGCTGGAGATAGAGTGGGCGTGGGTTGTATGGTTGGGAGCTGCCATTGTTGCGATTCATGTAACATAGGGCAAGAACAGTTCTGTGAGAAGGTCATTTGGACGTATGGCAGCACTGATGTTGATGGTTCAGTCACCTTTGGAGGTTACTCATCCTTAATGGTTTGTAACGAACGGTAATTAATCACTTTTCCAGACATCCAATCATTGCCATTATTTATTTTTATCGGTCAAATGGAGTTTTCATAGGTTGGGTGGTGTGGTAGCTTTGTAGTGAAGGTTCCGGAGAATCTGCCATTCGATGCCGCGGCGCCATTGCTATGTGCGGGAATAACGGTGTACAGCTCCATGAAACACTTCCAAATGACAGATCCTGGTACGAGCCTCGGCGTGGTTGGTCTTGGTGGATTGGGACACATGGCTGTCAAATTTGGTAAAGCTTTTGGGTTGCAAGTTACGGTCATCAGTACATCGCCCAACAAAGAAAAGGAAGCCAGAGAAGTTTTAGGGGCAGATCACTTCTTCATCAGCAAAGATGAGAAACAGATGCAGGCTGCAGTCAAGTCTCTAGACTATATCATTGACACAGTCTCTGCTAATCATCCCCTGGAGCCCCTCCTTGGTTTGTTAAAGGTGAATGGAAAGTTGGTCTTAGTAGGTCTGCCTGAAAAGCCGGTTCAATTTGCTGCTCCTGCTGTTATATTGGGTAAGTAGTTTTTGCCGTTCTCTTTTAAATTTCACTGAACTTGGTAAAGTGTGCGCACAACTTGTATTCACAATTTAAGTAACATGTCATTCATATATGAGGTTAATAAACTTACTTGATAATTTCATTGGTTTAATCTTAAGTCTTAAAAAAAATAACTGATTTCATCTCAAATAAAGTTTTGAAACCATCAAGCAACAACTCCTTAATTCTTCTCCAGAGATCTAAATCTTTTCCGGAGTCCTTTAGCAATGTTAAATGAATAATTTTGGATTTCTTTATTGTTTTATTGAACAGTAATTTGGGAGATTCTGCAGCTGGTATTTATTTTAATTTTTGTGTATGCAGGTCGACGATGTGTAGGGGGAAGTTTGATTGGAGGAGTGAAGGAAACTCAGGAGATGTTAGACTTTTGTGGAGAGCATAACATATCTTGCATGATAGAAAAGATTTCAATGGCCTATGTAAACACGGCAATGGAAAGATTGGCGAAGGGAGATGTCAAGTGCCGTTTTGTAATTGATGTAACTCAAGGTTTGCAAGTCTGATTGCAGATGGATGAGTGAAGTGTCTTTTTTACTGTTATGAAAGTTAGATGGCAAAGAATAACATGTATGAATGCTTTGAAATTTTGTTAAGACAATCCATTCATATGTTTCTTTTTTCATCTGATAGACTAGATTATGGATTTATTTAACAGCATGAATCTCAAAGGATCATCAGTATGATAATTAAAATAAATAGATGGTTTATTACGTGGTGCTTATTCATATTCAACTCTTTGTTATTATTATATTTTATATCTTTCAAAATTAATACTCCCTCGTACATAGTATTAGAAGTGCTTGGAGGGTTTTGAAATAATCACTTTGTTTCAAGTAGCGTGTCAGTGATTTGCTAGTTGATAGTTGATATTGAACTACTTTGTTCAATCCGTTATGGTTTCCAGCAGTGTCACAGTGATCTGATAATTGATATTGAACTACTTTATTCAAATCAGTTATGAAATTTTCAACGTAGTCAGGTGATAGATAGGAAGATCAGATTCACGATTGGAAGAGGAGAAATAGTAGTGCATTTATTTTACTAGTTTTGGTGAAATTTAATGTTTTATGTTTTTGAATTTTTTTTTCTTCAAATTTTTATTATATATATTTTGGTGGTTATTTATCAATCAACAAAGTTTTATGATATTTAGTTCTCTTATTTACTAGACAGACTAGTCTGCTAAGTGTTAAGGCGTGACCAATGCAAAATGATTCTACGTTAGCCACAAAGTTTCATGGTGTCTAGTTCTTTTATTTACCAGACAGATTAGTCTTAAAGACGAATCTGCTAAGTGTCAGACCCCATCGGTTCTGCCATGCCCATGAATATGGGCATCCATAGATATTCATCAGTTGTAGTAATCGGCTGCTGAGTTGGAAACCTACCATTACATCTAACGCTCATGCTTCTTGAACAAGCATGGCAATGCGAAATAAGCTGGGAAATTCGAATGTGGAAAGGACACATGCAACATAAGTATTTCTTCAAAGCGATTTCCATATTTCACTCATATAACGAAGTAGTCATTCAGGTGTACCGCTGCTTCTTCTTTCGGCATGGAAGCAACCCAGTATCCGGTTTTCGCAATGCTTCCTACGTTAGGCGTTATGCCCAGCTGCCTGTTTTGTTAGTGCACTTTTTTTTTTATGTCAGAATAAAACTGTGGTTCTCTCCCATGTTGTGAATTAGCTTGTTGACAGTGATTCTCTTTGCTTTACGGTGCACAGTAATTTATAGATTTACTTCTATATATTCGTTCTTTTTTAAATAGTGCTTATGGTTTTAGTAAAAATGCTCTGCATATTTCACTTTATATTGTTTTTTCTTTACATTACATTAATTGCATCTTTTACTTCATATTGTTTTTTCTTTACATTAAATTCATTTCTCCAGAGTTGCTTATGAATGCATTATTGCATCTAATGAACCATTCATTGAGTGTACATCAATTATTCACACTCCGTTGATCTTTGTCATCTACCAATCTGTTTATTTTCATGTGTGTTTATATATTTGGTTAACACTAGCTTGTTTGAGCTGTCAAAAGTGTATTTGGACGTAGCACTTTTATGTAGAATGACGAAACCCTACATCCCAGAACTTGGAAAAATATGAAAAAAATACATACCTTATCCCAACGAATCTGAACGCGGTGGGCCTCACGGTATTGGCAAAGTCATTAGTGAAATTTGAACGGAGAGGGATAAAAATCACACCCCTGACAACTCACTAAATCTGATGAAATTTACAGTTAAATTCTTGCTACATTCACTGAAAATAAATTATTGGTTAAAACAATCTAGCCAAAACCTATGAAAGGAATTCAGAACCGATCAAATTTTATATCGTCTGGTTTGAGTGCAGGTCTTTTTAACTCTTGACCAGTGGCGAGAGTGTGCCGCTATAATTGAATCGTGGTTTTAGTTTTCAATTATAAGTAACTAAATATATTTTCATAAGATAGATTTTGTCATCAAGAAATTAAATATTTTTTAAAATTATGTACAGATCATGTAATGAAAGGTCTGCCAATTAAAACTGTATTTACATGATTAATTCCATCCCGCGAAAAATAAAACAACTATTTTTATTTACCCGAAAAAATTAAAATAACTCTTTTTCTAAAAAAATATTTCATGCTCAGACATTAGCCGGGCCTCGACGAAGAAATATAAGCCTAAGGTGACTTAAGTCCAAAAGGCCTTTCAGAAAAAAGTGTATGGAAACTTTGTAAAAGAGTTTTTTCATTAAAAACTGATAGAGAGGTGGCATATATATAAATATACAAAATTATTAAATATTAAATGGTTCTTTTTTAATGTTAAAAAAATATTATTGTTAAATAATAAAAGAGTAAAAACTTAAATATTAAATGGTTTTTTTAATGTTAAAAATATATTATTGTTAAATAATAAAAAGAATAAAAACTTATTGTTGTTGCGTCGATAGGCGCTCAGATCTTGTAACATTATTTTTATTAATAAAAAATAAATTTTCTAATTATACGCCAAAATAAATGTTGGCCACAAAAACAATCTAATATGGGAGAGATGTTGTAATCTTCCTACCTAACAAAACAATAAAAAAGTAAAAATTTAATTATCCTTAAAAAAATATGTGGGTCAGGGAAAAAACACAATATGGGGGAGATGTTGTAATGTTCCTACCTAACAAAATAATAAAAAATAACAAATTGAATTATCCGCAAAAAAATGTTGGCCTTGCAAATCGTTTTAAAACCATGTGCAAGGCCTTCTAAACAATACATGGTTTTATTGTACATGGTTTAAGAGGGCCCTCCACATGGTTTTTAAACCATGTGCAAGGCCTCCTAAATAACCCATGGTTTTATTGTACATGGTTTAGGAGGGCCTTGCACATGGTTTTCCTAAATAACCCATGGTTTTTTTGTACATGATTTAGGAGGGCCTCATTTTAAAACCATGTGCAAGGCCTTCTAAACAACACATGGTTTAGGAGGGCTTTGCACATGGTTTTTAAACCATGTGCAAACCATGTGCAAGGCCTCCTAAATAACCCATGGTTTTATTGTACATGGTTTAAGAGGGCCTTGCAAATGGTTTTAAGACCATGTGCACGGCCTCTTAAACAACCCATGGTTGTAGGAGGGCCTTGCATATGGTTTTAAAACCATGGATGGGGAAATGTTGTAATGTTCATTTGTAACAAAATAAAAAATAATAATAATGTTGGGACACCCCATTATCACCTCAAAAGGAGCCTCCTAGGTACACACTCTTTAGGAATAAAACCTACATGGAGAGACAAGGAGAGAATGAAGATCATGACGGGGTTAGGAATGATGAAGGGGAAGGAGAAAATCGAACTAAGACTACCTTCGGGTTCCCTATTTTAGACACTGTTCCTCCTTACCTACTTTCTATGGGAAGAGTAATGAAGACCCGGACACATTTTTGTTCGAGTTTGACATCCTCTTTAGAAGTTATAACTATCTACAAGATGCTCACAAATTAAAACTCTTTTCTGGTACACTAAAAGACTCCGCTTTAAGATGGTTCATGGGATTAGGAGAATATAGTATCAAGACTTGGGAAGATATGAAAACTACACTCTTGTGGAAATATCAAGAGTATTGCAAACCTAGAGACTCTTGAAATGATAATTTTAAGATACAACAACTCGAAGACAAGATCTTGGAAGACTATCTCGAAAGATTTATTTATACACTACATAAATCTAAACATAATGATCTTCGAGAAGATGCAGTATGAACACTCTTCCTTAAAGGGGTCTCATAAGACCTAGTAGAAAGCCTTAATCTCATGGCATCTGGTGATGTCTCCCACAAATCATTCACACAAATTGGGGAGACGTGTAGAAATTACTCAAGAAGTAGGGGGAAAGTTGGGAGAAATATTCGAGAACCTTACAATAGAAATCTAAAAGGGAATACTCCCAGTTCAGGAGGAGTCACAAGGATAGAGTTAGGAAACCTATTGGAAAATTTCAAAACTGATATTCTAGGAGAAATGGGTTCCCAACTAGATGCATTACAAGATAAGAAAATGCAAGAATAGGAATGTGCAGCGATGAGCATTTTCTGTCCAAGATGCAGAACTAAACATCCCCAATGGGAATGCCCATTAAATAACATCTCTATATGGCATATCTGTATGGAAGAGAATCCAACATATGATTTCCCATCATTACCAGGGTTACAAGCCATATATAAAAGTGGGGACATTGGTGAAACCTCAAGGAGGCCTCCTTGGAAACCAAGGGACCCACCACCATATCAGAATTTGTCACCACAACCCCCACCTTATTACCAACCCTACCAACCACCTCAACAATGGAACAATACAAGTTTGCAGCATTGGCCACCCCAGTATCCTCCTCCTCCTCATTTTACTCAACAACAGTATTGGCCATAGGGGTGGAGGGGATAGTCTTACCCCCAGTCACCTCTTGTCTCTACTCATCCTTATCCTCAACATTCAGCCAATACCCAGCAATTGTTACCAGGATTTGTGCCTCCAGTTCCTCTTATTACACAACAACCTAGTCATTTCCAAAATACAAACCCTGCATGACCTACATTTTTACCTGCACAACCGACACCTAATCCAAATAATAAGTCAGGTCAAGCTCTTAACAACATTGAGTTGCAAACTCTTCCATCCTATGTTATTTCGACTGTACCTGTACATGAGATACAATTACGATCTAGAATAGTTGTGAATGAGAAACCCAAGTCATTAGTCGTCATTCGTGAGGAAAATGAAGAAGTAAAAGACCCTAATGAAGTCATGAATGATGCTATCTTAAAGGATGTGCCAGATATTTCAGTGCATACCCAGCCATAGCAAGAACCCATTTAGGAACAAAGGATTCCTCCATTTTCAGAATGACTAGAAATAGAAAAACCCGTAGTTCGTCCCGAGTATGATATTTTGAATGAACTAAAGAATATATGTGTCAAAATTCCTTTATTATGGGATATTAAGGATATACAAATTTACAGCAAGGTAATAAAGGAACTGTGTATTAAACACCCAGGAAAGAAGCAAAAGGACCCCCTCACAATTCATGTTATAGGAGACATGTCTGAGTGTATGACAGACTAGTCTCGGATTGAAAAATATACAAATCCAGGGGCCCTAGTAGTAACTGTTATTGTAAATAATACCACCATAGAGAATACACTTATCAATTTAGGATCTTCCATTAATATGATTACCACTGCAATTTTAGAAGTTTTATAGTTGGGACAATTTCTCTGACCTACCCCTTCAATCCTAGGACTAGTAGACCGTACCACGGTAAAACTTGTTGGAGTCCTCAAATGACATTATTATATCAATAGCTTCATGGGAATACACCATCGAATTTATGGTAGTAGAATCAAAGGATCCTTCTAAAGGACATCCTATTATAATTGGAAGACCGTTGTTGGCTACCGCCAATGCCTTCATAGGATGTAGGTACAGGGAAATGACCATCTCTAATGGGTTATCCACACAAAAACTAGATTTATACCCCTCAGCACAACCGGTAATTGAAACCTTGTGGTGGTTAGATTGCCCCTTTGGGGATGAAAAAATTGAAGATGTCTTCTTTCCTAGTGACTACTCCTGAGCACTTTAGGAGTAGACTACTAAGAATGTGTTAAACCAATTTGTCTTTTCATCAACATGTATAGATTTTCCTCAGTATTTTGCTCAACTTGATCAATTTTTTTGGGATGAGTTTCAAGAAAATATGGC
The DNA here is from genome assembly GCA_001517045.1 of Pseudotsuga menziesii. Classification (NCBI taxonomy): domain Eukaryota; kingdom Viridiplantae; phylum Streptophyta; class Pinopsida; order Pinales; family Pinaceae; genus Pseudotsuga; species Pseudotsuga menziesii. The sequence continues at coordinate 26,898 of LPNX011174116.1, read as the reverse complement.
CCTCTCAACATTCATGAATACACCATGTGTCTTTGCAATTGAAGAGCATATGGGGTCTTATACCATGCCTTGTGAGGTTAGCCCTAGAAATTTTTTACACATAAATGCATGGTTAACCAAGAGTCAACAAGAACAATTGCTTAAGGTCCTTAAAAGCCAATCCATATCATTTACATGTGAATACACTTACATGAAATATATACATTCTGACACTAGTATTCACCATATTTACATGGATGCCAGTATATCCCCTATAAGGCAACCTCAGAGGAGGATGAATCATGCTTTGAAAGATATAGTGAAAGAGGAGTTACAAAAACTTCTCAATGCTGGTTTCATCTATCCTATTTCCAACAGTATATGGGTGTCTCCTCTAGTGGTAGTACCAAATAAAGTAACAAGGAAATGACATATTTGTGTTCAATTTAGAGAGCTAAATAAGGCCACTCTTAAAGACTACTTCCAAGTTTCCTTTTATTGATCAAGTGCTAGATACTTTGTCTGGTAAGCAATATTTTTCCTTTCTTGACAGGTATAGTGGATACAATTAGATTTTAATAGCATCCGAGGATCAGGATAAGACCACTTTTACATGCCCTTGGGGAACATATGCCTATAGAGTTTCTCCATTTGGCTTATATAACACACCTGCCAATTTTCAATGAGTAGTCTTAGGGATTTTTGCTGATCTTATACATGACTTCGTAGAGGTGTACATGGATGATTTTATAGCCTATTGTAATACCTATCAAGAGGCCCTTGATAACCTTGAGAAGGTCCTGATCCGATGTCAAGAAACAAACCTATCCCTTAGTCACGAAAAATGCAAAATGTTATTAACGGAAGGCATAGTTTTGGGGCATCATTTTTCCTCACAAGGGATCAAGGTAGATCCTGCTAAAATAGAAGTAATTTTTCACCTTCCTTCTCCCAAAACTCAAAAAGAGGTAAGGATATTTCTTGTCCATGCAGGCTGTTATCGTCATTTTATTGAAACTTTCACTAAAATAGTTGCACCAATGTTTAAGTTGCTTACAAAGGATGTAGAATTCCAATGGACCGAATCTTGTCAAAGTGCTTTTGTAGTCTTAAAAGATAAATTATTAGTGGCACCAATACTTAGGGGTCCCGATTGGTCCCTTCCTTTCCATATATCCACTGATGCTTATGATACAGCGACAGGCGGAGTCCTAGGCCAAAACGAAGGCCAAGCATCTTATGCCATTTACTTTGTTAGGAAGAATTTAGCTCTTGCCGAACTGAATTACACTGTCACTGAAAAATATTTCTTGGAAGTAGTCTATGCTATTAATAATTTTTGTCATTATATTACAGGATATGAATTTTTTGTGCATACAAACCATGCTTCCATCATATTTTTAATGAATAAACGAATTACCAATGGAAGAGTGACCCAATGGCTTCTCTTATTACAAGAATTTAATATCACTGTCGTCGATCGACCTCGTAGATAAAATTTGGTAGAAGATTTCCTCTCTCGTATTCAACATGATGATGGTGTTAAAACGGTTGACGATACTTTTCCCAACGAACATTTATTTGGTGTGTCTGTTCAAACCCCTTGGTTTGCGGACATTGCCAATTATTTAGCAATTGGGAAATTACCAAACCACTTGTCCCCACACAAGAAATGTCGCATTATAGTCCATATCTCTAACTATTCCTGGGTTGATAATGACATCTTTCGTACCATCCCAGATCTTATTATTAGATGATGTGTACGAGAGGACGAGATGACAGAAATCCTTCGTGCATATCATGATGGGCCATGTGGGGGACATTTTTCTGACAAGCATATGACATACAAAGTATTGCATTCTGGTTATTACTGGCCAAGCATTTTTAAGGATGCTTCCAGATATGTTAGAGGATGTTATAGTTGCTAAAGAATGGGTAGACCTACGTCATCAGACGAGGTGCCCTTACAGCCTCATGTCACGATTGAGCCTTTTGAGAAGTGGGCTCTTGATTTTGCAGGACCAATTTCTCCCATGTCCCATAAAAAGAAGTATATCATGGTTTGCACGGACTACGTTACCAAATGGGTAGAAGCTAAAGCTTTGTTTCGAGCTACAAAGAAATCTATGGTAGAATTTATATATGAAGAGATATTCACTCGATTTGGTGTGCTTAGAGAAATCGTCATTGACCAAGGTTCTTAATTCACTTCTAAATTAATGAAAGAGCTTACCACAAAATATAGTATACGACATTGCAAATCCTCACCTTACCATCCACAAGCCAATGGCCAGGTATAATCAACCAATAAGGTATTGGAAGCTATCTTAACCAAAACGATTCAGCTACATCATAAGGATTGGGTAGATAGACTCCCAGAGGCCTTGTGGGCCTATATGATAACATGGAGAAACACTACCGGACATACCCCCTATGAGCTAGTATATGTCAAGCAAGTCATTTTACTTATCGATTTCCAAGTTAAGACATTTTGTATGGCCGCACAGCTAGGCATGGATTTGGACGAGGCACATAAACAACGAGTTTTACAAATTAATGAGTTAGATGAGATTAGACAGGATGCACTCCAAAGAACAATGTTAATACATAATCAACGAAATAAATGGCACGATAAATTTATTAAGAAAAATTAATTTAATACTGGAGAATGGGCATTACTATTTGACTCAAGGTACAAAAATTTTAAAGGAAAATTAACTACCCGTTAGATGAGTCCATAAGAAGTAGTTACAACTTTCGATAATGGGTCAGTAGAAATTAAGAAAATTGATGGTTCACAAATTTCTTTTGTAGGAAATGGACATAGACTTAGAATTTACCACCAACCAATATCTAAATAGGATTTCCTACAAAATGTTTTGCAGTAGAAGGAGATGGAATTGGTTGAAGAGGAAATTACCCTTCATCCTCCTGATCCTTAAAGTTATTCTCGGTTGTTATTACTTGTATATATGTAAATATGTTTGTGTTCACCCGAATAAATAAGAGTCATTTCTAACAAATCAACTGCATTTATATAGAGGATTCATTCCCATGATCACTTGTTGCAGTTTTATCAATTAAAACAGGAAGACTCTTTTCCTTTTTTTAATTTTTATGAATTTTATAGATGCTTTTGTTATGAATAAATATGAATCATCTAACAAGTGATTTTGCAGTTTGATTACAAATAATTTATCTCTATAAGTAGCTCATGATGTATTATCTGAAAAGGGAAGTGCACTAAAAGACTCATAATGTATCTTAACTCTTTTTGGGTACTTTCAAAAATTGAAGTTTATAGTGAAAATTAAAAGAATTCTCTGTATATCATTCCTAACCATTTTCTCTATGATTCGTTATGATTTTATATATGGTATTTTGATTCAGACATGGACATTTCTAATTTATTGGAACAGTTGCTTGAAATACCTACTCTAATCATCATGTTCTTGAGATTCTCATCTTACACCTATGGATTACTAGTTCATCCTATACTTATTATCAAAAATTGTCTCTTAAGCATTTTTGTGGTAACTCGAGAGTAAGTGGAATTTTTGCTTGTGGGGAACATTATTGATCTTTTATGAAGGAGATAGACTGAGAGATCAAGGGATAACTTTAAGTTATTCTCTTTTGAGATGATCTATGGTTTTGGCCATTATAAAAGTTACTGATAAGGTTTTCTCTAGAAAGTTGAATTATGTGTTTAGCAGGCTTAACACACTAGTACCAATCGGTTTCCATATATTTAAAATCATTATACAAGGAAAACATGTTGGGGTACTGAATAGGAACACTGGAAATGGGGCTATGCTTGCATGGTACCAAGATAAACCCACCAGGGTAGTGAACAGGCCTACTGGAAGTGGGGCAATATCCGGTGAAAGAGATTTGGTTAATGCACCACTATGCACATGGTTCATCAAAAATGATAATATATATATATATATATATATAACCAGAATATATAAATACATGTTTAGGCCAATTGTTTGTGATGTTATTAGAGAATGGTTGTAAGTTGGGCTTGGACCCGGCCATCTAATTCAACCAATACCTAGGATATGATTATCTTAGAAATGGGACCCATAGCTATAAAGTATCACAAACTCCACAGGCTAAACTCAAAATATTCTTGAGATGACAAGAAATCCTTACAATGAGGCATGGATGACTACCTTTTCCTATGGCATTTTTCGAGTTACACTATCATTATTCACCTGGTTTTCCTAAGAACTGTTATTGTTTTTATGAATGTACATATCTGAATCATTTCCATTTATTAGTTAGTCTTTCTTTGTCTTGCAAAAATATTAACAACATAATAGAACACTGTATTAAACTAGGTTGAAATTACTTAGTTTTTTCTCGCATGGCTTGAGGACACGCCATAATTTTGGTTTGGGGGGGGAGATTATGTCTTTATTTTTCTAACCATTCATAAAAGGTTCATTTATCTCTGACAAATGACAAGTGTTTTTAGGATGATTAGCAGCAACCCGATCCAGTGAAGCATATTGTTACAGAAAATCCATATGAAAGATCATATGCAGGACCATATGAAGGGTCGAATGTTGGTCTAGATGGAATGCCAAATGATGATCTGAATAAAAACCGTGATATTATAGCACTAATGGTTAAGTGTGTTAAGGTTTTAGATTAATATTTTTCTGGGGGGGGGGAATTTAAGTTAGCTAAGCTATACCCATAATTATTAAGTCACATCTACATGCTTATGAGAGCATTATGACTTTATTGAGACTAATTTCGACCTATGATTTTGTATGATTTTGACATAATACGATCTCGTATAAAACCCATATGGATGTGATATGACCTTAGGAAATTTTTAGTCATCATTATACTACCATTACACTTATCCTTTTATCTAATCCAACAGATGGGTTTATCAGGCTCTCAGCCAAGCCATCCTTCAAGTTGGGTTTGTAAGGATTTTAAGGCAGTGCACAAGAAGAATTGCTAAGCTAGTGAGATCATCCATAGAGCTAAGGACACCTTCAACATATCTATCTGTCTCGGTAACCACATCGTCTACACACCCAACACAAGGAAGTGTCCCCTTCTCTGCTCCACAGTCCCTTGGGCTGCCCCTTTCCTTCTAGTGCTCCTTAGGATGTGCAGAGCAGGTTCACCAACCACTCTTATCTTATTGTGAGGTTCCAAACCAGGTTTGTTAAGAACATTCTATGTCTCTTCCACTTCTATTCTTGCATACAGTTCAGACCAAAAAAATAGAGTCATACACAGCAATTGCAAGGTTCTGGGGTTGCAGGAAAACATCATGGGTTCCAAAATCAGAAGTGCCAAGTGAGGGAAAACAACCCTTGGGCCAAAATCGATTTCACCAATGATCAATGTATTTTCATGGCCAAACGACCTCAGAAATCACCCAAATTCATGGGTCTTCTCCTCCATTCATTGTGCAACCACACTAACAAGATTCCCCACTATGGAAATCAACACAAGCAAATCTCAACATAGATCCCAACCACTGAATGTTCACCAAACCACTCCTCATCCTTGGGGAAAACACAGGAAGCTACAAAACATGAATGGGGTACACAACACAGCTCCAAGGATGCAAGGAAGAGAAAAGTGTATATTCCCCATGAATCACATGCACACAACAACAAATTCGTGAGGGAAAAAGAGCTCTATGAGCTTCCCACTGCGTGAGGGAGGAAATTGATGCCTCCTTCCTAAGGAATTGCTACCTCCTTCCTGCATGAGGAAAGCGGTTGGCCTCCATCCCATGAGGGAAAAATGGGTGACCCTTTCTTAGGCATGTGTTTCATCCAAGACTGACGACCCTGCCATAAGTGAAGGCTACCCACACCTCCCAAGCCCCAAGGAAATAACTCTCCTCATCCACTTAGATGATTGGGCATAAAAGAAAAAAAGGGTAGTTAACCACTTATGGGTTTTCCCCTTAGACATGGATTTTCCCATAGGATCAAGGGTTTAAATAATCCCCCCTCCTTATTCCTTATGAAATCATGCCCCCATCTTTTTAACGTTGTGACCCATAGCTAGTCATGGTATTTTATTAATTAGCATTTTACATGGTGTCTCAAACATCTTGTTCCTGGCTAGCACATAAGCCATCAGCTTCTATTTTAATCATCGATACACAATACACTAAATCCATGGTGGGGCGTTTTCCTTGAGCTCCACACCAGGATTTAATACAATATTTACATCATATTAAATTTAATACCATGGGGTCAAAACCAGGGTGTTACATTCCCCTCCCCCTTCAATAGCACTGTCCTCAGTGCTTTACAAAATTGAACAAAAATGGATGTGCCAATCGCATGGCATCCTCCAGCTCCCACATAGCCTCTTTGGACCATAGTGCCTCCTCTGCACCTTTATCTGTCCACTGGCATGATCTAGAACTCTTTCAAGTCCTTGCTTGCATGCATCAATGCACACCACAGGATATTTTTTTGGTCCTGGAGAATCCTTCTCCTCAGCTTGGAACATTTCCGATGCCTTCAGTAGCCAGCAATACCTATTCTCAAGCCCCAAGCAATGAGTCAATTCCCATGTTTGTATTCATTATATTTTCCAAAATCATAGATGAATCACATGCACAAGTATATTGACATAAAATCGACAATAAGTTGTCAAGTGAACCAAATACTTATCTGCATAAGTATCTTCTTTGGTTCCACAGGTATCTGACTTGGCTTTATACAACCATGGCACCAACAAAAGCTTCCCCACCCCACCCTTATGGTGCTCTCTAGGGTGTGCATTAAAAGGTGGCCAAATTTCTACAAGCCTCATATCACCTGAAAATACCTCTCAACCGAGGTCTAATAGCTCCATTCTTGAGCCCAACACCTGTCTGGGTGCTTCAATAACAGTTCTGTTCAAGAGCTTACACCTCCTATAGGTGCTTACCGAGCTCAAGTGCTTCCTTTCCGAACACCACAATGAATTCAATTCATATGTTAGATTCATTCTTGTAGGATGCAATCTATAACAAGATTTTTAAAATCATGGCAACATCATATGCTCATATATATTTACAAAAAATCAGCAATAACAAAAGTTGATAAGTAAACCAAATCATTATCTATATAACATCTCTCAATTGAGATCTGGTCATCCCCGCTTTAGAGCTTAACACCCCCTTGGGTGCTCAATGGCAGCTCTAGCTTGCAGTCCTAGCACCCTTTCCAGTGCTCACCAATGCTCAGGTGCTTCCTTTATTTTCCAAACACATTCCTTGGAGAAGCTATGTATCCAAGTACATCCTTCCGAAGAGACATGTACGCCCAGTACATCCTTCTAAGGATCTTTGTATCCCATACACATCCTTCCAAGAAGCTATGTACTCCAAGGGCATACTTTCATCATCTCACCTATTTTCAGTCATGAGACCCTTCTCATGGAACATGGCAACTTCCTGCCCTGGGTTTCATTGGGCACAACCATACTGCTCTACTCAAGTCATTCTACCTGAGTCTTTAGGGAGTCCTCATATGTATGCCCATACACACAAGGGACATTCCCTCATGGAGCTACAATTTCACATGCAGGCTTCCTCAACCTATACATAGACTTAACTTTACCTGTAGAATCTTCTTCAGTGATCTTCTTGCAATACCCTGCAAGTCCCACAAAATATTTTACATCTGTTAACTTTCTTGGAGCAATCCAACTCACCATGGCCTCAATCTGTTCGGGGTTTCTAATATTCCTCTCTCTGAAATAATGTGACCCAAATAATGAATTCATAGAAGTCACAATTGCTCAAACCTACATACAACTTATGCTTCCTCAGCAATTTTAAATTCAGCCTCAAATGTTCTACATGTTCTTCCTCATTCTCAGAATACATAAGAATTCCATCAAGGAGAACAAAAACAAACCTGTCCAGATACTTACTGAAACATTATTCATGAGGCATGTGAATGTAGCTGGTGCATTTGTGAAACCAAATGGTACCACTACAACTCATAAGAGCCATACCTTTCCCCGGAGGTTGTCTTATGAACATCTTCATCCTTGATCCTTACCTTGTTCAACTGTCTGAACCAATACACAATCAGAGTGTATCACTTGTCTCTTTCTCAAACCAAATTTGTGCTACCCACGGAGACACACTTGGCCAGTTATACTTATTTTCCCTTGTCAAAATCTCGGTTACGGAGAAATTTGTAGTTTTCCTTCGATCGACGAAACGCAGCCGACGCATCGGATCCATTTTCCTGTTCCTTCCTATGTCTTCTTGTGCTATGTCGGGAAAAAGTTTGGCTTTCATCCGCTGCTGCATTGGAAACATATTTGACTTTCATCCTCCACAGGCCTTCCGCCGTAGCAGAAAAATTCTGAATTTTCTCCCAATTGACATCGCTGCCGCATCGAAAAAATTCCAAAATCCCTTCCGATCGACACCGCCATCGCATCGAAAAACCTTACGCCTTTCTTCCAGCCAAGCCCTCTGCTGTTATGCAACGGTTTTATTTTCCTTTCTTCGCTGCTACGCATCGACTAGTTTCTCCTTTCTCCGCTGCCATGTTAAACTAGTAGCAACAAGGAAGGTCTTCCTGGATGCAAGTGTTCTTGAATGCATAATACTTAAATTAGGAAACCAGTTGTATTTAATTTACTTTTCCTAAGTTTACTTTGGAAAATAAATTAAAGTGATCTAAATTAACTTTAGTGAACCACTAGTTAAAGTGAAAGTGAAATTAGGGTTTTTGCTTTACCACTAGTTAAAGTGAAAGTGAAATTAGGGTTTTTGCTTTATCTAAAGTTATAAAAGAGAGATCAATTCATGGAGAGAACACACACACTTATTCCAATAGAGATAGGTTACCGACAAGGAGAGAAAGTCAGACAGAGGATTTAGTTGAGAAGACGGAGGAGCGAGTAGTAGGATCATCGAGCTTCGTATAGCTGGGTCGTACACTCACACAAGAGGGTGTTGAGGTTTAGCTGGGATTTTCCTAGTGATTCTTCTGAGTACTGCATTCGCCAGGTTTGGGTGAATTTGCAATGATTGTAATAGTTCCATATTTTCTCATAATAAAATCTATATCTGACTGCTGCACCGGTTTTCCCATCTTGGGTTTTTCCGGGGGTTTCCATACCCAAAAAAATAGTGTCAATATTGTGATGTGATGTTGTGAGTTATTTCTCAGTTTTATATTTTGCTGCATACTGTAAAATATATTCATGTGTGGTTATCAGTTGATATTTTGCATGCACTATTTAGCCCTAGTTGAATATTAAAGAAAAAATTTCATGGTATCAGAGCTCTGGTGAGCTAAATATGAGAGATTTGTAGTAGCAGTGATAGATCAGGGGCAGATCTATAAGAAGACACAAACCTAGACATCCAGATCTAGGGTTTGACAGGTACACTTCACTATGGCCCTACAGTTCAGAGTTGAGGATAGACTCCAGGGTGCTCAGAACTTTCCTACATGGAAAGAAAGGATCACAAGGATCCTGGACGTTAGTGATGCAGAGGAGCATATTGAATCTACGAAGGTTGCACCCATAGATCTCCGACAGATTTAGAAGCTTGGAAGAATGATTGATTCTAGAGCCATGCTGATTATCATGGATGGAGTGAAGGACCATATAGTCCCTCACCTTTTTGGTAAGAAGACTGCAACGGAGATGTGGATGGCTTTGGAGAGTCTGTACCAAAGAAATAACAAGAATTGGAAGATGGTGTTGCAAGAGAGGATGTGCAACACCAATATAGCCAAGGGAGAAGGAGTGGTGCCTTATCTCACGAGGCTCACAAAGATCAAGGACAAGCTTGGATTTGTTGGCTCTAAGACAGTGGATGAGGAGCTAGTTCGAATAGCCCTCAATGGCTTCTTTAAGCCATGAGACACCTTTGTCGAAGGTGTTGTGGCTAGAGAGAAGCTCCCTGATTGGCAGAGACTATGGGATGACTTTTTGCAGGAGGAGACCCGCATGGGTCAAGGATCAGGCTCATTCAGCAGTGCACCATAGATTGTGGATGAGGAGGCTCTAGCCCTTACAGGGTAGAGCAAGGGGAAGGAAAAGAGGAAGAAAGATGGTAAGAAGAACCTTGACATATCAAAGGTCATGTGTTTTATCTACCACAAGCAGGGACACTTTTCCTCCCAGTGCCTAGAAAGGAAGAAGAAGAGTAACACTTAGATGGTTGGATCTACAGAGGTGGATGAGTTCAACAGAACTTCGATGAGGAGTTTTGCTTGATAGCTGGCATGGAAATCACCACAGGGAGTAGCATATGGTACATTGACAGTGGAGCATCTAGTCACATGATTGGACATAAGAGATTCTTTAGAGACTTGTAGGAGGGTGGAACAGGGATCCATGTTGAGCTGGGTGATGATGCACGGTATCATGCGCAGGGATTGGCACTGTTTCATTTGAGAGAGAGTCTAGAAAACCCCTTAGTTTTGTTGATGTGTTATATGTTCCAGGACTGACCAAGAACCTTATACCAATCTCCACTTCGGAGGACAAGGGATATCAGGTGAAGTTCCGTGACCATAGAGTGTATATTAGGCCCAAGGGGTTAGATAGGAGCTTGGATTGGTTGATTGGCAGAAGGAGCAAGAAAGTGTATAGATTACACTTTAAGCCTGCAAAGGCTCTAGTGAGAAGTAGCAGTAGTAGTCATGGTGAGTTGTGGCATAGGAGGATGGCACACTTACACCATGGTGCACTGAAGCATTTGAGACAGGAATTCATTGGAGTTCCTCAGGTATAGGAGGAAAAGCATAACCACTGCAAGGGTTATGATTTGGGGAAGAAAATCAAGAAGCCTTTCCCACATAGTCAGCACAAGTCTAAGGATCCCTTGGACTTGGTGCATTCGGATGTATGTGGAACTATGAGTGTCCATTCGTTCAGTGGTTATAGTTACTACATAACCTTCATTGATGACTATCGCAGGAAAACTTGGATATATTTCCTGAAGGCCAATTCAGAGGTCTTTGAGAGGTTCTGAGAGTTCAAGACTCTTGTGGAGAACCAAACAAGAAAGAAAATTCAGGTATTGAAGGCAGAAAATAGGGGTGAGTACACTTCCAATGAGTTCATGGAGTATTGTTCAGTTGAGGGGATAAAGAAGGAGAACACTATGCCCTATGCCCCACAACATAATGGAGTTGTAGAGTGGAAGAAAAAGACTATGGTTGGAGCAGTTAAGGCCATTCTATTTGATCAGGGATTACCACTATTCCTCTAGGCCGAGGAATACATGAATGCAGTATACATTCAGAATAGGTGTCCCCACATCACCTTGGGGAGGAAGACACTGGAGGGGGTCTTCATAGGCACTAGGCCAGATGTGAGTCACATTTGCATATGTGGCAATGTATACTATTGTCATGTTCATGCTAACAATAGGAAGATGTTGGACCCTTCTGAAGAGAAGGGGTTACTTGTTGGTTACAATGAGATTTTGAAGGCATATAGAGTTTACATTCCTTCTCGCAGGAGGATAATTGTGAGCAGGGATGTCTAGTTCGACGAGGACAGGGCCTTGCGGAGATCTCTGGACTTACCATCAGAGCAAAAACTAGCATGGGAGTCAGGAGTCAAGTTGGAGGAGCCAGATGTATAGGTACAGGTACAGACACAGAGCACAGGTTCTAGTGGTCAGAGGGAGTCAAGTGGACGAGATCCTTCAGTCATTGAATTGAAGGATGAGCTGCAGTAGGAGATGGATATCCAGCAGCCACAGCAGGTTGACACTAGGCCAAGGCCTAAGTGATTTAGATCCATAGTGCATGATTATAGGCAGGTAGATCCTCCACATACATCTTTTAGATGGAGTGTACCACCAGAGAGGCTTAGTTATATGGCACTGATGACATGGTTGATTAACTCTGAACCTTCCAGCGTCGAGGAGGCTGCATAGCATGATGTGTGGTAGGAAGCAAAGATTGAGGAGTATGACTCCATTATGGAAAACCAGGTATGGGAAGTTGTGCCAAGGCCACAAGGGAAAAAGGTGGCGGGATCCAGATGGATCTACAAGGTGAAGCATGCAACAGATGGAAGAGTGGAGAAGTAGAAGGCGTGCTTCATGGAAAAGGGGTTTTCACAGAAGGAGGGTATTGATTATGAGGAGACCTTTGCCCCTATTTATATGTATTCTTCCATTCGGACCATTATCTCACTAGCAGCTAAGATGGGTTGGCGTGTCCATCAGATGGACATCAAGATTGCCTTCCTCAACACAGTGATAGAGGAGGAGGTGTATATTGAGCATCCAGAGGGTTTTGATGTGGAGAATAGGGAGAGGCATGTATGTAGACTACATCGATCTCGTTACGGGCTCAAGTAGGTACCTCGAGCATGGTACTTGAGGATTGACAACTATCTACCGGAGATGGGATTTCAGTGGAGTGAGGTTGACCACAACTTGTATTTCTTGATAGGTGAGGTGCCTCTCATACTAGTCTTATATGTGGATGATCTCTTTTTGACAGGAGATGAGAGGCTTATTAGAGACTGTAAGTCCAACCTTGCAGCAGAGTTTGAGATGAAATACCTTGGGTGGATGCATTACTTTTGGGGCTTGGAGGTTTGGCAAAGAAATGGATGATTCTTCATCGGACAGGGGAAGTATGTAGTAGAGATTTTGAAGAGATTCAAGATCAAGGACTGCAAGCCTATGGCCATACCTCTAGTTTCCAATTGGAGGAAGATTGATGCATCAGGGTTAGATGGAATTGATCCTACCTTTATCATCAGCTTATTGGATCGCTTATGTATCTGGTTAACACTCGACCAAACATCAGCTTTGCAGTCAACTCTTTGAGTCAGTTCATGGTGGACCCTTGGAGAGTGCATTTGATGGTTGGGAAGCACATACTTCGCTACATCAGAGGTACAGTGGAGTATGGATTGGTTTATGAGCGCACGGGCAGTGTACAGTTAGCAGGTTTCACAGATGCTGACTAGGAAAAATGTGTAGAGGCCCGGTAGAGTACTTCAGGTTTCTGTTTTAGCATTGGATCAGGGGTTGTGTCTTGGTTCAGCGGGAAGCAAATTTCAGTTGCATTGTACTCAACAAAGGCTGAGTATATGGCAGCCAGCATGGCTTCTTGTGAGGGTATGTGGACGAGGAAGTTACTTGCAAGGTTGTTCGAGTGTGATCTAGAGGCTACAGTAATTCACTATGAAAATCAGAGTGGTATCAGTCTATCTGAGAATCCATTGTTCCATGATCGGAGCAAACACATAGAAATCAGATACCACTTCTTGAGAGATTGTGTGAAGAGGGGAACCATTCGGTTGGAGTACATACAGACAGATGAGCAGCTGGTGGACATTTTCACCAAGGCACTTTGGAGATAGATTTTTGTGAAGTTCAGTGATAAGTTGGGGTTGCTACCAAATCCCTTCGTCGTTGAGAGGGAGTGTTAAACTAGTAGAAACAAGGAAGGTCTTCCTACATGCATGTGTTCTTGCATGCAGAAGACTTAAATTAGGAAACCAGTTGTATTTAATTTACTTTTCCTAACTTTACTTTGGAAAATAAATTAAAGTGATCTAAATTAACTTTAGTGAACCACTAGTTAAAGTGAAAGTGAAATTAGGTTTTTTCTCTTTACCTAAAGTTACAAAAGAGAGATCAATTGGTGGAGAGAACACACACACTTGTATTTCGACAGAGACAAGATACAGAAAAGAAGAGAAATTTAGACAGAGGATTTATCTAAGAAGATGGAGGAGCGAGCAGCAGGATCATCGAGCTTCATACACCTAGGTCGTACACTCACACAGGAGGGTGCTGAGGTTTAGCTGGGATTTTCCCAATGATTTTGCCAGGTACTACATTCGCCAGGTTTCGATGAATTTGCAGTGATTGTAAAAGTTCCATATTTTCTCATAATAAAATCTATATTTGACTGCTGCACCAGTTTTCACATATTGGGTTTTTCCAGGGGTTTCCATACCCAAAATAATATATTCAATATTGTGATGTGGTGTTGTGAGTTATTTCTCAGTTTTATATTTCGCTACATACTGTAAAATATATTCATGTGTGGTTATCAATTGATATTTTTCATGCACTATTTAGCCCTAGTTGAATATTAAATGAAAATTTACATGCCACGCCTCGGCTCGCCTTAGCTGACATGCATAATCTCAAACCCCTAGAGTATTCTGTTGCGTCAAAAAATTTCTAAGCCTTCTTCCGCCATTGCGGAAAACCTTCAGAATTTTCCTCTGCTTCGCATCGACGAAAGTTTCAACTTCTACACAATACGCATCGGGTCCAATTTTCTTTCTTTGCTGACATGCGTCAGTTATCTTCCGATTGGTCCTTCCGTCATTGCAGAAGATTTTCTCTTTTATTCCATGGATGTATTTTTCCAAGCCTTTCTGCTGTAGCGGAAAAATGCCCAACTTCCATGTGCCTTTGCGGCTCGAATCACAACTTCCACCCACCACGTCAAAAACATTTGCAACTTAATCCACTGTTGTGGATCAAACAATAAAAACTGTCCACTAGAAAACTTGCCAAAACTACCACCGATTCCATACTTGTTGTAATGGATAATTCACCTAATAACCTAGGTCTGGGGGTTACCAACATACTATGACCTTGCAGACAAATTGATTATAAAAGCACAAATAGGAAATAGGGAAGTAGCAGGAACTTACTTGTAATAAACGAAGGTTGATCCAAGCTAACTTCTTCCTCTTTGCTTCACTTCTACAATCTCCAGGATAGTTCCTCCTTCAACCCGTTAACACTTCCAATATACAGTATGATTCATATATAAAGATGCAGGTTAGGCAAATCACATATTATAATGAAATATAAACATTTACCAAGCTACAACACATGAAACACAATATGGAAGAAGTAATCTGCTTTATTAACAATAATAGAGGGAGTTTAGGTTACAACCCAATGTCTGAACAAGGGACTCCTCTATCACCAAAGGACTCTAAGTTTCTCTGCTCCAAAGATTCTGTAGAAAATCCACCAGCATAACTTTGCTCTCCAAGTATCAATATCCAAAACCCTCCCCAAGGCCTCTATTTATATGGATGAAATGAGGCAGTTCTCGAATGTTAGGGAGGTTATAGCAGTTAATGGGATTAAGGTAAATGAAACAACTAATCTCCCATTAACTCATGTTTTTAAAAACTAATTTTGAGGAAACCATGCGCGGGTATGTAGTAAAGCAACCCACGCATGATGTGCGACTCTATACAAATGCAACTCGCGCATAGATGTATGCGCGACCTGCTGAACATAATACTCGCGCATATGCGCGAGATGCCAATAGAGATAGTCGCGCATGCACTCAAAATATCAAAATAGCAAAGTAACCAGCTGGGCATATAGGCAATGTATTTCATCATCAATCAAGGTGTAATGAAACTAGGAAAACCTCAATCCATAAGTGTCCTTTTGTGTGCCGACATGAGGGATATCAGCACTCGGACGGAGAGGTGCCAATCAGCTGTATAATAGATGCCCCCTAATGTGTGAGGTCAGAGGGGAACGATGGCCGAAATACATTATAATACTAACTCTGGAGAAACTCAGAAGTCCAGTGGAGTAGAAGGAGTACCTGAAACCAATACATAATAATGTCATATACAAATCTATATCTGAGGATGCTATGTTCAATTTACTGGAACACGAGCTCCTTTACAAGATGAGAGTACATCATATAATACGGGTAAAACCACGTATGCACAAAGGTGGATCAAAGCCACAATATAACAATGATGAGTCTTCAAAGATCTGGAAGCTAGATATAGAAACGGAATAT
>LPNX011174116.1:0-10095 GCA_001517045.1 Pseudotsuga menziesii | reverse complement strand
GTCAGACCTGGGCCTAAAGAAACTCCATAAGGTGGGGAGTCCTATAACGGGATAGCTTGTAAAGAGAGATTCATATGAAGCTCTATTTGGCATGAAAAAAAGCTATGAGGAAACCCCAGGGCCTGAAACAGTGACGGAAATGAGTATCAAAGGCTGACAATGGCATATAAGGATGATACTCAAGAAAAAGGGATCCTAGCCACGGAAGAACAATGGTAGAGACAAGGGACTAATGGCTTAGAATACCATAGTCCGTGGAAAAATGTTGAATACTAAGGTTAATGTGGATGATAAGTTGCCAACATGTGTTGGAAAGAGCAAAAACCACCCTATAGAAGCATCAACACTTTGAAATAGTTAATAACCTGTTCCAAGGCACAAAAAGGGATGGTATTAATCAATTAACGTTTCAAACTATAGAAAAAACCCACTTTGTGAAATAATTTTTCTATAAATAGATTGAAAAACAAAACATTTCTTACCATTTCACTTTTTGGACCAAAAAGGAGCATTTTACCCTCTATCTTTGATTGCTCGGTGTGGACAATTGGACTGGTGGAATTCAGATCCGTCAGTGTCAGGTAAATCTACACCCTGTGCTCTTTAATTTCGTCCAAACAAATTTTAATTTTAATGGTCAATTTATTTTAATTCATCAGTTAAAAGGATGGCAGAATGCATGCACGGGTTGCCACGAATGAAAGTCGCGCATACGCGTTTCATGCGCGGGATGCTGCATAAGGAAGCCACGCATGATGTGCGACCTGTCCTAATGGACAGTCGCGCATACTACGCTAAAGATAAATGGTTTGAAAATGGTTCAAAATTTTAAATTTTTTTTGATGAATTACTGAATTAAAATATGTGTTTTTTGTCAGGACATCATGGTGCTGGAGTGGAGGGAACGAGAACACGAGATTATGGACCAAGCAGCATTCCAAAGCCCGCCTACTATTCAAGATTTACGGAATAGTGGGCTGTATAAGTTCTTTTGCACATCACCAATGCGGGCCAATGTCCGCATACTAGAGTTCTTGGTAAACTACTGGGATCATGACCTTGGGATGTTTAACATTGAGGGTGAGACTTTGGAGATTACCACTCAGGATATCTATTTTATTACTGGATTATCACATCGGGGAGCCCCGGTGAACCTAGAGGGTACTGGTAGGAGTGGTGACCCTCTGAGTGTTCAGAATTATGTTGACGTATTCTGCAGACCAGGGACACAGAAGAAGGGCAGTAGCATTCACATCGCAGACATACAGGACTTTACATTACAGGTATTGACCAGTACTGTGGTTAGACTTTCAGGGGCATCAGGACTACATCACGCCACCAGGACTTAGATGAGAGTGGCAGTTGATTGTTTCAGAGGCACCCTATATGACTGGTGCTCGGGAATTTCCCCTCTTATGAAGAGGCAATTATCCGATTGCAGGAGAGGGAGACGGAAGAACTTCGGGTATGCTAGCATATTGGTTGCATTCTTCTTCGAGAGGGTGTCGGCTATGAGCCCTGCGATACCCTTAGAGGTCAGACATCCACGTCAGCCGAGGCTGAGCAGGTGGGGTGACATCTTCCTCCGTCACGGACGAGGAGATGTAGTACAGAGTATGTATGACGACGATTTCTACACATGGTGGGAACATCAGGTGCCCGCATTGTAGCAGTTCCCATATGCCGGATTAGATTTTCGAGGTGATCCAAACCTAGTCCTCCCTCCAGGAGGAGCATGGGGAGAGATAGGTAAGTCTTTTTAATTTTTATCATTATTAAATTTTTATAAATTTTTTCAATAGTATGATATATACATATGCACAAATCTGACCTTACTCATATGTCAAAATGCAGATATTGGACCGGTCCGCCCTACAGGGCACCCACGTACCTTCGTACGTCCTGTGGCAGGAGGAGATCCTGGGCTGATCCAGGTACTCGAGGTGAAGTTGACTAGGCTTACCGAGCGGGTACCCACCATACGGATAGAGCATCTCCCTGCATCCATGCAGGAGTTCGTCGTTGGGGTGCCCCCAGCCTGGCTACGTCTTTTCAGACGGGTAGCTAGGGCAATAGTGGTCTACAGGGATGCGGTCGAGGCAGCTGCAGCCGAGGAGGCTGAGGAGGCCAGGGGGCGCTGAGATCACGGGGACCAGCCAGGTCCTAGTGGTCACGGCGGATAGTCATAGTTTTAGGGCATTTTGATGGACTACGATCCATATTTTTTGTATATTTTGGATATTTTGGGATCTACGGATCAGACTCGACCTATCTATTGTATGAACAGATATTTACATATATATATATATATTGTGTTTGGTTGTCAGTATATTTACAAATGTTTTTTATGTGTTTGCTGTATAATTTTATTGAATGTGTGTGAGATGCCAGTCCAAAATATAGTTAGCATATGCATCATATACTGAATTTTGGCTCCTTGGAATGTGATTAAAAGTAATAACTTCGAAATGTCTTTCCAATGAACGAATTCTCATAAACTGACGTAACAATGTAGAGTTTCGTACCTGGTAAGCTCGATTGAGCTGGGAAACAACCAATTGGGAATCCAAACGGACCTCAAGCTGGGTAATACCACGTGACAACGCGTCCCATAAAAGCTCAATAACCGCCCTATATTCAGCAACATTATTAGAGGCAGGACCTAAGCAAGCGCCTCCCGCGGCAACAAGCTGTCCTGTGGGAGAGTAAATAACCCATGCTGCTGAAGCCAGGTTACAAGTATGACGGCTGGCGCCATCAGCAAAACCTACATACATTCCGGAAGACATCTGCAACCACCAGCAGATCGTATAAAAAACAAAACTAACAACCTAATGTACATAAAATACATACACTAATATACAAGAAAAAGTGCTAGGCCTAAGTGTAGTACTTCTTCAGGTAGAGCCCATTTCTAGGCTCGGGCAGCTTATTCCCATCATAATCCATTAATTCATATGTGCCTTTACTCAAAACTTTAGACACGACACAGGGTCCCAACCACATGGCCTTGAATTTACCTGCCCCCAGGGGTTCCTTATCTTGGTCCCAGAGCAAGACAAGTTCCCCTTCATAGAAAATCCTAGGCTTAACCGATTTATCGTATTGAGCTTTAACCCTATTTTTGTGAGCCTGGTTCGCGGTTAGCACATCTCTACGCTGTTCATCAAGGTGTTCTAAGTGTAACAACCATTCTTCAAGCTCAGTCGTGTCAGGAAGCACATGAATAGCTATCTGTAAAGATGGGATTTCGCATTCAATCGGAGTAATAGCTTCCACCCCGTGAACGAGTTGGAAGGGGGAAAAACACGTAGCAGTTTTGACATTGGTTCGATAAGCCCAAAGAGCAGGGTATAACATGATGTGCCAATTGGAGCGGGCTGTATTAATAGTACGTTTAAGAATGGTCTTTAAAGTCTTATTCACAGCCTCAACTTGACCATTTGCTTGCGGATAATAGGGAGAAGAGTGTTCTTGTCGAAATCCGAGCATAGAGGTCAGTTCTGTCATCATGCTATTTTGAAAATGACTGCCATGGTCAGTGACAATCACCTTTGGAATACCGAACCTAGCAATAACCTGATTGAAAACGAAGAAAGCTGATGTTTCCCCATCCTCCTTGAAAGTAGGCATTGCCTCAGCCCATTTGGTGAAATAGTCGACAGCGACAATGATGTATTTGTGCCCCCTAGCCGAGGCTGGGTTGCATGTCATATAATCAATCCCCCACTTCATGAAGGGTCCTACCGAGACGACGGGAAACAAGGGAGCAGGATGCGACCACATTTTCCTGGTATATAGCTGACAAGGGTGACAGCGCTTTACTGCTTCCAGACAATCTTTAAAGATTGAGGTCCAGAAATAACCGGCACGTAAGATTTTCTGGGCCGTTGCTAACCCAGATAAATGACCCCCACATGCTCCACTATGAGAATCATTTAGGACAACCTCCGCTTCCTCATGAGTAAGGCAGCGACGCAAGACAGAATCTACCCCTCTTCGATATAACGTATCTCCTATTATGAGGTAGTTTTTTGCATGAAGTCTTAACTTACGTCGGTCTTCTCTAGAGTAAGCGGCAGGACACTTCGAAGTCTGGAGATATATGAGAATATCCCCATACCAAGGATCAGAGGTGGCTATAAGGAAGATGTGCTCATCTGGGAATGAGTCATCTTGAATCACTACATCATCTTCCGTAGGGAATTCTGCTATAAGCTCAGCAAATACTAAGGACTTTTTGGATTTAGCGGATTGGAAAACTAAGTCAAACTCTTGGAGAATGACTATCCACTTGTTGAATTTTCCCCCAACAATGCGTCGGGATAAAACATATTGGAAAGGGTTTACATCCGCCACTACAGTAGTGATCCTCAGTAAGATATAGTGCCGTAACCTTTGTACAGCATAGACAGCCGCTAAGGCTAACTTCTCAACGTGAGAGTACTTAAGCTCAGGCCCAACCAAAGCACGGCTGAGATAATACACAACATGCTCAACGAGCTTGTCATTTTCCTAAACTAGTAATACTCCAATGGTGGACTCCGATGCAGCCAGATATAATATAAAGTCCCTGGAATAGTCTGGCGGGCGCAATAAAGGAGCCGACAACAAGGATTTCTTCAATGCCTCGAACGCAAGTTGTGCAGCTTCATCCCATACAAATGGGGTGTCCTGTTTAAGCAGGCGCATGAAACCTTTTGTGATCTTGGCATAATTTACAATAAAACGTCGAAGGAAGTTAGACTTACCTTGTAGACTCTGAAGTTTCCTGAGTGTGCGAGGAGGAGGAAAATTTACAATGGCCTCTACTTTTAGGGGATCCACCTGAATGCCCCTGCTTGAAACAATGAATCCTAGTAGTCTCCCTGACTCGACGCAGAAAATGCACTTGTGGGGATTCAAGCGAATTTTGTAGTATCTGTATCTCTCAAAAATAAACCTCAAATGATCAGGATGCTAGATCCTCTTGCGAGAATGTGCGGGTAGATCATCTAGGTAAGGCTCGACAATGGATTTTATATCGTGAAAAGCAAAGTTCATGGCTCTTTGAAAGGTTTCCCCTGCATTTTTCAATCCAAAGGGCATTTTTCTATAAGCGAATGTACCCCAAGGGCAAATAAAAGCAGTTTTATGTTGGTCTTCCGGTTTGATTTGGATTTGATTGTAGCCGGAAAAACCATCCATAAAAGAAAAGACTTCACTCCCCGCACATGCATCAATGATCTGATCAATGAATGGTGTGGGGTAATTGTCCTTGGGACAAGTTTTGTTAAGATCTCGAAAGTCAGTACAGACGCGAATAGTGCCTTGCTTTTTGTCAACAGGAACTGGGTTAGACACCCACTCAGTCAAAGCAATAGGATATATAAAACCAGCTTTCAAGAGCTTCTCAACCTCTGCCTTCACAGCCGGCGCTTTACGTGGGTTCACGAGGCGTAATTTCTGCCGAACTGGTTTGGCATCAGGGTAGGTACGGATCTCGTGTTGGACAATAGATGGATCAATGCCTGACATCTCCTCATATGACCAGGCAAAGATATCACGGAATTCCTTGAAAAGGGCAGTATAGATAGCAATCTCCTCTGGAGAGTAGTTTGCTCCTATATAGATATTTTCCACGATATCTGGGTTGACGGAAATGTTGATTGGTATAGTAGCGGAAATGTTTGCCATATTCCCCTCGGCAAACACCCCTTCCCTAGGCAAAGGGTTCAGAGGTACATCAACATCTCCAGGCAGTCTCACATGGAACTCCTGGTTTTCAATCTTGCTTAGCTCTGGAAGGAAATAAGACCGGTGATGAAGATCCTCACATATCTTCTCACGTGCACACATAGCTTCCAGAATGGCTTCATCGGAAGGTAAAATAGTTTCTAAGAAATCTATGGAATGTAAAGAGTTCTCTGCCCATGCAGGCATATAAACTTCTTCCAGATCATCCGAGACTGACAGAGGATCTGGAATAGGATCAGCAGTGGTTTGGGTAATAGATTGATATGCCACTTCCACTGCTGACAAGGGCACTTCCGGTTCCTGGGGGGTTGGGAGAACCCAAGGATCAGTCCTATCCACCACTGAAGTGATGGAATTCCCCACACTAGTGGAACCGATATAGTTAACCGGGGCTGGGATGTCGAATGAGCCCATCAAAGATGAATACAATCCAGCCCCCAAGCTCTGAGCAGGCTTGGCCTGATCAACCAATGGTACATTGGAATATTTAGACTCTAAACGGCCCTTTCGAGTAAAATCAAGTTGATCAACAGTAACTAACTTGCCCTCATGTGGGAATACCACGACACGAAGAACAGCCGATGCAACAGCAGTCATTGCATAAGTCCAATTCCTCCCCAAAAGCAAATTATAGTCCAAGGGGGCATCAATCACTTCAACTTCAACAGAGACCGCTTTTCCTGCCAACTTAATCTCGAAAGCTGGCAAGATACCATGTGGACGGAAAGACCGTCCATCGAAAGCAGTAAGTAAATTGGTTGATGGGACCAGCTCTGGGGATCCTAGAGCTTTCCAGCATGCCAGGGACATGACACAAGTAGAGGCTCCCTCATCCACAACAGCTCGTCCAATGGTCTTACCACCATGGACAACATCTATGGATAGGGCTACATGGTAAGGGAGGTGAATTTTGACATCAGACAAACAAAGCTTCGCCGTGAGACTTGAAGTGTCCATACTACCTAGAGCCGCTAAAAGGGCATCCCGCTGGGTGGGACAACTCTGAAGCACCTCCAAAGCAGACATTGGACATGGATTTTGAGCTAGATATTCAACTACTGAGTAGTTGGAAGCATCCCTATTGGGATTGTGCAAAGTCTTCTTAAAGACACCTTTGGGTATCTTTGGCATTATTTCCAATGGTTTCTCTATTGTAAGAGGATTAGAAGGTTCAGCTACAGCTTTACCCTTCTCCTCGGTCTCTTTCTCCTTCTCATAGTTCTTGTTCCTAGTTTGCAACAAAGTAGAGGATCTAACCATGTTGATATAATTAGGGTCAGAGGCAGTTGAACTGCCCCCTGCTACAGTAGAAGCTGATGCAGAATTCTGTCCTTGGGGAAATGGATCCTTCAGGACAGCCGTTGGTTGGGTTTTCAACAGCTTCTGAGCTTGTTCCATAAGGGGACAAAGGTGGGTCAAATGGTCTCCCTGGCACAACTTACAAGGAAACTTGACTTTCTTTTTATCTTTCTTGCCCCCATAAGCATTTTTGCGGGCTTGGGCTTGTTTTGGTTTTGGTTTCCCTCTCCTTTTTTGCCCTTCTTCTTCTTTCCACCAGACTGTTGATTTCCCTTTTGAGAAGATTGAGCAAATGCATTTGCATTTTGGGGAGAGGGGGCAGCCTTTGCTGCCTCCGCTGTAGACTGTTTGACAGACAATTGTTGAATTTGTTTTGTCAAAGACTCTACAGTGGGAGAACTAACGGACCCAACCACACCATTGGCATGGGGTCCAGGCTTAGGTTTCTCGGCCTCATGAGAATGCCTTGGTGCCTCAGGGATGATCTCGTATAAGATCCCAGACTGTGAGTAGATCAAGTCTAACTGCTGGGCCCTGAGTATGGCTTCTTCCTCACTAGTCACTCCTGATGTAGAAACATCCTTAGATACATAGGGTAATAAAGATTTAAGGAACCATTCTAGTAAAAAATCAGGAGGGATGGTAGCTTTAATAAGGCTCTTTCGCCTCCTCCACTCTTGGATATGATCCGAGATGTGGGTTGCCTTATTTTGTCTAAAGGTGGACAACAAGTCCGTTCCGAAATCGTAACGAACTGGAAGCTGAAAGTGGCTAAGGAAAGCTGTAGCCAAGTCCCAGAAGCTGCTAAAAGCAGCAGAAGGCAGCTCAATGTACCATTTTGCTACAGTGCCAGTTAATGTCCTCTGGAACAGCCTAAGTCTCACTGAATCTTCATTCAATGAGTTAGAAGAACACCAAAGATGGAAGGTGGTGGCATGTGCCCCAGGATCTTCACCAGCTTTCCCTTCGAACTTAGGGATGTCCGAAGACAGTTTGGTGGGAACAGGTGGCCACAAAGGGTCATGCCTCACCGGATCGTTCATCAATTTCGATAAATCTGGCAAGTTCAAAGTTGCCAGAAAAGGAAGCTTTGGCCTATCCGGTGTAGTAGATGTACTAGCTTGGGTATTAGAGGGACTTGCCCCCACATTCCCATAAGTAAAAGTGGGGTTGCCCCCAGACACCGGTTGTGAAGTGGTTATGTTTCTTTGGAATGGGTTCCATCCATAGGCCACCGGATTTTGGGTGGGGGGTGCAGTATAAGTAGGTCGGCCCATCCCCATAGAAGCTGGGGTCTGAAAGACTGGAGCTAGTATCCCTCCACTAAACAAAGAGAAGGGAGAGCTCGTATATGGGGTCGAAATAGGTGTTTGGAAGCTTTTCCCATAAGAGGTGTTGGCTCCAAACTGCACTCCTACATATGAAGGAGGTGGACCTACGTATGGATTGGAAGGGGGTATGTGCCCCCCATTCCAAGGGAATCCTTAGACAAAAGCCGAGGATCCCACCGGACCACTGTGGGTAGGGTAAGGAAAAGAAGAAGGTATTGTAGGTATACTGGGAATCCCAGTAGCCATATCACTAGACATACTTCCTATGTTCGAGTAAACCGGTGGTTGGACCACCCAGCTTGCTGGAGTTAAGGGTGTGGAAGGTAAATTAGATCTAGGGGTACTAACCGGGGGAGGTAGTACCCCTTCAACCGGAAGGGTTGAGGTGAAAACAAATGAACTTTCTCCTTCAGAAGACATAGCTCTACCTACAGGTACACCTAGTACTGGTAAACTAAAAGGCCTAACCTGCACGATCACTGGATCGTTCAAATCAGTCAAGGGGGTATTATAATGTCTTGCAAGCTCGTCAGCTTGCAGCTCTTCTATCTCAACTGTGTCTAAATCAAAGCGGTTAGCTATTAACTCAGGTTCACCAAGAACCTCACTAGTTCCTACCGGTTCCAAAGAACCACCTGTGCTTAGTCTCCGCCTTTGAGGTAAAGGTGGAGGTTCCAGTGGTGTGAGAGGAGGAAGGTTTCTCAACCTTCTTGACCTTCTAATCTCTTGGTCCTCCAGAATTAAGACTTAAAAAACAACACACCCTAAGGCCAACTAATCACAAGCAGATCCACAGAGCATACACTAAAAAAATCCTAGGTCTCAAGCAATCAAAACAAGCTATAAAAATATACCTTCCAGAAGAAGGCCGATAAACAGTTACTTGGCGTCCTTGAGGGGTTCTCAGGCACAAGCAGAGGAATCACCCAACCGCCCTCCTGCACTTTCCACAAGGGTTACCTTCCAAGTCCGTTCAAGGTCAACCAGAAATAACCTTCTGGTTTACCTGTGTATGAGCCCTAAAAAGAAAAGAGACTAAGGCTACCTTGACAATACCTGCTGTCTGGGGGGACAATCGTAAGCCGAACTCATACGCATGAGCAGGGTAGTTGAGCCCAAAATTCTGCCTAGACAGAATCCTCAGATGCGTAAAAGTCCTGGGTTACGTCTTGACAAGGATTCGGGGGGTTATCCCCTCTGTCCAAGTCTCCACGCGGCCTCGTGCTTAACTCCCTTTTGAGAGGAGCTTCCCAGATACAGCGGTAGAACCAAGGATTTACCTAATGAATGGCCGACTACGTTTGAGTTTATAGTTTGTGGGAAGTTTACACTCCCTAGCCCACAAACCTATCCTAAGCTAGTAGATGGGAGGCCCTAAAAATAAAAACTTACTAATAGATTTTAAATTTAAGCGTTAATTTTAAGGGCTGTTCTTTACTCAAAGGAAGCGGTAGTGATGGACTGTGTGGTGTTTTGACTCAGCAGAAAATAAATGAAATAAAGGTGCATCTAAAGCAGACTAACACTATAAAAATAAGCTTCTTTTCATTTTTTTCAAAGATATATGATGAACTATCAGCACTTAAATAAGAGAAACTAGCCTATATGTTTTGTATTTTTCTGAGATACGTATTTCTTAAACTGAAACAAACACTATTCTAATGCAAAAATTACAATGCAGAAGATTATCTATGTTTTATTTTTCACTTTAAAAAATGCTCAAAAAAGT
>LPNX011174097.1:82989-99156 GCA_001517045.1 Pseudotsuga menziesii | reverse complement strand
AAGATTATTTGATTCCTTCCTATATCAAATACTTTCTTGTTCAAAATAAGTAATCTCCTTTTGTTTCATTATCATGTCTTTCAGTCTCACATTCAGATCTTGACGATTCTTCCACTATTCAGTTTTTTTTCATCAACGCTAGATTTTGTTTTCCTCTGGCTCTGACCTTCCCTTTTAGAAGATTATTTGCTTGAATTTTACAATTTCATGTTGTATAACCTATTTTTCTGCAATAGTAACACTTAATAACTTCTTTAACTATATGTTTCCTTTTTTTTCCAGTTCGATTTTTAATAAGTAACTCATGGTCTAGAACAATATTTTCCAGATATCCTACATTTATCCTTTTATCTTCAACCAAGAGAGATGATATCATTTCATCTAACAATTGTGAAGGAAACTGACTTAATGTAAAAACAACATTATTGTAAGTGGAAGGCAAACTATTTAATAACAAATCTTTTACATCTTCTTCTTCGATTTTTCACCAACTTTTGCTAACTTCCTTACAAGCAATTTTGAATACGAAGAATTGTAATTTTAAAGGAAAATTTGCATTTTTTTTTCACCAAACAACTTTTGTAATTCCTCCTAGAATTCTTTGGAGGATTTGTCTAAATCAATACATTGTAATTTAAAATCAGATAGTGCTAGGCCAATGATTGATTTGGAATTCTTATCTCTATACACCATTCAATCAATTTAGTAATATGAGTAGGTTCTGGTTCAATACCTTTGACGATGCCCCATAAAATTTTACTCATCAAATGCATTTGATTCTTTACTTTCTAGGTATGAAAATTATATCCTTTAATTTTTTATAGAAGGGTTTGGGTTTCTACTATAAACACTTGCATCTCCCGTGATTGGTTGGTTGTTTGGGAAAGGATAGCAATACTTCAAAATAATACGACGGTTAAAGCAAGAACAACAACAACCTTGCATTTATTTCTCTAATACACAATGACTCCTTTCTAAGGTAATCTTGTCACAATGGCCCTTCAAATTTTAACAAGTATGGCTCTTAGACCTTTAACAATGGCGACTTCTCTACCTTTATTAATGACAGCTCGACTCCTTGACCTTTAACAATGGTTTCTCCTCGGCCTTTACAATGGCAACTTAACTCCTTGACTGCCTCCTCTTTGGGGTAATATCATTTGGGAGTTTCTTTAGATTGCCTCCTATTTAATCACACATACATACTTTATTCTGCATACATACTCAACTCTACCACTCTCAAAATCCTAACAAACAAAAAAACATGATTCAAAGACTATTGCTCTGATACCATATTTAAAATTAGGAGCACATAAAACAAAAACTGTATCTTAAAACAAAAAAAATTATTGATAAGACGAGGGGTGACCGATTACATTGATCTAATGCCTTTTTATTTTTTCCTGTAGGTGGTTGTATAACCAAACTAAACTAGACAGTTGTATAACTAAACATCATCTAAATTCTTTTATTCATTATGTTGGAGCATTATACTCTAACAAATACTTCAGCTATTTTAGTTGCAAGTGTTTCTTCATGTGCCCTCTTGAACCCTTCTTGTTTAGAAAGAGAAATATCATGCAATGCGATTTTTTTATATACCAAAGCTTCAAAAACTTCCTTTTCACTTCAATATTAGTTGTACTCAACAAGTCCATAAAGAAACCTCAAAATAATATCCAAAATATCTATAATATTTTGTTTTTTATACCAAAGCTTCAAAAACTTATTTTACACATTAAATATTAATAGTACTTGTGATAGCTTCAAAACTCCTTTTACAAATTAATATTGATTGTACTCACTAAGTTCGTCTAAAG
Organism: Pseudotsuga menziesii; assembly: GCA_001517045.1. Classification (NCBI taxonomy): domain Eukaryota; kingdom Viridiplantae; phylum Streptophyta; class Pinopsida; order Pinales; family Pinaceae; genus Pseudotsuga; species Pseudotsuga menziesii. Next base: position 97,336 of record LPNX011174097.1, on the reverse strand, counting down.
ATATCTCAAAACAATATCCACACCATCCATATTTTTTTTCTTTGTTATGTTAGAGATTCCAAAACTTCTTTTATACATTAATTTTAGTTGTACTTACTAAGTCGATCCAAGATATCTCAAAAAATTATCCACATTACTTATAATAGCATGAAAATTTAAATGTAACACATATTTGTTCATAGCCATTTTCAAAACTTTAAAAATTTCAGCATATTCATTTTCAATCCAAGTGCATTGAAAGTGCTTTATGGGGACTTGCAACCTTTTAGCTACTTTAAAATTTAAAATTTGTGAAATTATGTTTGCTATTAAGGTTTATACAAACAATAACATCCTTTTTTTCAAGGAGTAGTCTATCTATTCTACGTTTTAGACTTTATAGTGGGTTTTGATTGGAATCAGGGATAATTTTAAGAACACCCTCAAAATTTATATGTATAATAAATGGGTGAATATCTCTGATAAATAGGAATTATTGAAGGCTATTTGATCAATAATATAATATGTATATATAATTTTTTGGCTAATTTTTCATTATATTATAGAATCTTGTAAAATCTTGGCGATCTTTCACTAAACTATAAGATATTGTAAGCTATTGGCGAATATTTCACTAAATTATAAAATATTGTAAAAACTTAGCAAACTTTTGATCAAATTATAAAATATTGTAATGTCTTGGTGAATCTTTTTCTAGGAAGACTCAACTTTTGATTTTGCATATTACTAAGGTAGTGCAAGAGAAGAGCATATACCAGAGATTGAATCTCTCAACTCCTAGACCCTTAAATGAACAAATGCATGAATGAGAAGAGGAGGGATTACTTTATACATTTCACAAGCAGTATTGGGTCACTAACAAGTAGAGGTGTTGATGAAACACAACTACACTCACTAGATTCAAGGAAAGTGGGGACTCCACTTTTTATCTCATCCCTTAATGGCCCAATGGACATGCGGGGACCCAAATCTTGGCATACCGATAAAATGATAGAATTGAACACTTTAAACTATGGAGTTATATGGCACCCACGAACCATTATTTCAATGTGGAGTATTATCGAAACCCACAACCTTAATATAGTGTATGAATTCCCAATTAGCTTATTTTCAAAATCTCTCATTTTTAAGATACCCTTTAAGAAGAAAATAACCTACTTATCTATTTATAGATACAAATACCGATTTTTCCTTTCTTTTGTTGACAATCAAAAGATGAATTATGTCATTTGATTTAGAATTTTTAGAGTTAGTTAGAATTTTTTAATGGTTATTAGAAATAAGAACATACATTAACAAGAATAGAAAGCACATTAATGCATCATCATGATGATCATTAGAACCATTATGTTAAAGACTACTTTTCTCAAATAAACTACTTTTCTCAAATAAACTAAGGAGGTGTTTGTATCCATATCCTTGAAATATTTGAAAGCATTCAAAATGTGGTAAAATTGTTTTACACCCTCATATAATGCAAAAGACTAAATATCAAATAGCATAATGTCTACATCTCAGGTCAAACATTCCCTGTACATATTATATATAATCATAATGGAAATGAAGTATTGTGTTCTAGCTAAATCATATATTTATCATACATAACTAGATCCATTTATGGATGATGATAGCAATTAGAAATCAAAACAAACCAAACAAAATTTTACTTTTGAATGACCCTTACAAAAAAAATTATCATAAAATAAGTACTAAACCCAACAAAGTTTGGTCACAATAAAATTAACAAACTTTTCAATACTGTGAAAATATGATTCACAATCAGATCTGGGAGCTAAGGGAATCCTCATAGTTCAAGATGTTCACAAAATATACAGAAAAACGGTGAAAAGACTAAAATTAACACATAAGAATAGAGCCAATAACAGAGTTTATTATTACTGCCCAACATGTTAATATGTCTGGAACACGTTTTATATTACAATAGGATAAAATTGTTAGCCTTTGGAAGAAAATTGGATGCATACATGCGGCAGGCTTAGATTGGACCTCAAAACCCCCTAGGTGGACCAATGAGCTCCCTAACCACCTCAAATGGTCACGAATGCTTGTGTGAACGTGGATGGAGCATGCTAGGACATAAATGAAGGTAGGTTAGGCATGGTGGAGTTCATAGATGAGTGGGAGTGGCTCTAGGCAGCAATAAATGGTCCAAAATGATAAAAAAAAAACACCCAAAACCCATGCATGGACGCCTCTTGTCAACCAATTTCCATGTTTTATGGAGTGGGAACGCACCAAGAAATGAACTGTCATAAATGAGGGTGCATGTGTAACCAGAATGATCAAATGTGGGTGCCTGGGTGCATTAATGAGTCCAAAACACCAAAAGGACCTTGCTTGACCAAGACAACATAGTTTTGGAGCATATAACATAAGTATGAAACTAATAAAAATATTTCATAGATGTATGACCATTGTACTAAGGTGGTATAATTCTCTAACAGCCCCCCCCCCTCCCTTAATCCCGATTAAGTGTAAATGCATCACAAAATTATTGGTCCTTGGCAACTAAGGCTCAAGTCACCTCTTACAAAGTTTATTAGTCCATATAACCAAGGTAAGGAGGAAAACCTCATGGGAACAAAACCTCCCCTAAAAAATGGACATGGAGCTAATCTAAGTGAATATCAGCAATCACCATGTGTCACCCTAATCCAAGAATTGATCTCAAATAGGTGAATGTATTCTCTGTGAAGCTCTTGGTGAAGATGTCAGCAGTTTGCTCTACAGATGGGCAATACTTCAACGATATCACCTCCTCGTGCACTAAGCTCCTGATGTAGTGCATGTGTATCTCTATGTGCTTGGTCCTTTGTCTCTGTACTGAATCAGTGGAAATCTTGATTGCACTTTGATTATCACACCAAATCTAAGTTCCCCAATAATACCTTGTAACCACACACATTATGTAGCTTTGTTCACTGCTCCTTTGTACTCTGTCTCAACTGATGAAAGGGATATAATGTGTTGTTTCTTTCTTGACCAACATATGGGACCATGTGAAAGCATGAAGACATAACCTAAAGTGTACTTTCTGTTAATGGAATTTCTAACCCAATCAGAATCAGTAAATCCAAATAGTTCTAGTGGAGAACTAGCAACATAGTGTACCCCGAAGTGTTTGGTTCCTTGTACATAATGCAAGATTATTTTTGTAGACTTACACTAGATCTCATGAGGCTCCTGCATATATATTGAAATAGAACCTATAGCATATTCCAAATCTAGTCGAGAGCGTGTAAGATACAATAAGCTCCCACCTAGTTGTTTGTACAACGAGCGGTCCACCAATGGAGATGCACCAAAATCACCCAGTTTTATTCCTGAAAGGAATGGGAACTTGGTTTCTTTACATTCAGCCATCTTGAACTTTAATAACATGTCTACAGCATACTTTGGTTGGATGACCTTGATCCCTGCATTAGATTGCTCAATCTCCAATTCAAGAAATTGTTTCAACAATCCAAGGTCAATCATAGAGAACTTACTATGTAAAGAGGACTTTATTAATCCTATATCATCAATGAAACTTCTTGTAATCAAAATATCTACAACATACATCAGTATTACCTACAATAAATCACCATTGTGATGCAAATATACATTAGGATCAAATTTGCATCGCTCAAATCCTAGTGAAAGAAGGAAGTTATCCATCTTGGCATACCAAGCCTTGGGGGCTTGCTTGAGGCCATAGAGTGAATTATTCAACCTGCAAACAAGTGAAGGATCATGAATGAAACCTTTAGGATGTTGCATATAAATCTCCTCGTGAATTTCACCATGAATAAAATCACTCTTCACATCCATGTGGTGAACCTCACATCGCTTAGATGCAACAATGGCCAAAACTAGCCTGATTGTGTCCATCTTTGCTACCGGTGCAGATGTCTATGTATAGTGCACTCCTTGAACTTGAGAAAAGTATTTGGCAACCAACCTAGCCTTATAATTGATATCAAAACCATCAGCATCCACTATGGTCCTATAGACCCATTTACATTGCACTAGTTTTCTTTTGGAGGGAAAGGGAACCAATTCCCAAGTCTCATTGTCTTGCAAAGACTTGTACTCTTCTTGCATGAATGTTTGCAATATTGGGTTAACTGATGCTTCCTGATATGTATGAGGATCATATCCAACCATCATAAAGCATCTCTCTAAAAGATTCAATTCACAAGTAGATAAGGCATTGTGAAATTGAGATCTAGTCTTCCTAGAATCTAGTGGATCTCCAGCGAGATCATTAGCTGCTTGTATGGTTTTCTCATCCCACTTTGGCCAAACAGGTGAGTCATGATCTGAATGCATGTCATCATAATCATCATAATCAACATAATAATCAGAAAAATCATAGGAAAAACCATCACTTACTTCATCATGGAGTGGAGGATGTGAGCATTCCGCTAGAGCTAGTTTGGTCTCCTGCATGGGCTCTTCTTCGAACTGTACAGTCCTTTAAAAGAAGGTTTTTTGAGATGAGGGGTCAAATATCTTGTATCCCTATGCATATTCATCATATCCAATCATAATGGACTCCTTTATTTGAGGTTACAAGGCCTTTCTCTTCTCGAGAGTAATTCTAGCCCAAGCCTTTAAGCAAAAAACCCTGAAATGAGAAACATTAGGCTTGTTACGACTCCAAGCCTCAAATGGAGTTTTTCCTTCCAATGATTTGTGTGGAGATTTGTTCTAAACATATGCAGCACAAATGATAGCTTCATCCCATATATTAGGATTCAAATCATTTCCTTCCATCATGCATGTAGCCATCTCCTTGAGAGCTTTGTTCTTTCCCTCTACAACATCATTTTGCTATGGTGTGTAGGGAACGGATTGTCGCATTTGGATGCCACATTCTTCACAAAGTTACTGAAAATTCTTGTTGACATACTCATTTCCATTGTTAGTCCTAAGAACCTTGATTTTATTCCCACTCTTGTTCTCCACTAAAGCTTTGAACACTTTGAAATTCTCAAAAACTTCAAATTTTAGCTTGAGAAAATATACACAACAGTACCTTGAGAAATCATCTATGAAAGTAAACACATACCTTGATTTTCCATATGAGAGTGTGGGAAGAGGCCCTATCATATCTGAATGGATCAGATCAAGCACTTGGACATCCCTCCTTTCCTTTCCTTTGTCATATTTGCACTCAACAAGTTTCCCCACTATGCACCCTTTGCAAGTGCCCTTGGTAAACGTGATGCTAGGAAGCCCTTTCACCATGCTTTCCTTGCTTAGTGATTGAATGTACCTGTAATTGAGGTGGCCAAACCTCTCATGCCACAACTTGATTGTCCCATTGGCATGTGACAGGAGCGCATTCCCTTGGGAGTATGGAAGGAAGTGAGAATTTGTACATTCTCGAATCACGGTCAGCATAACCCACTACAACAACTTGGCCTGTAGATATTTCTGAAATATTCACATCATTTTGAGTAAATGTTACTCTCTTGGATTTACCAGTGTGTGTCATTTGATAGACAGAAAGTAGGTTTGTTGCAATATCAGGCACACACAACACATTGTTGAAGTACCCATCTTCTATATTGATCTTGCCAATCCATTAGAGGAAATTTGGGGTCTAAAATGGGCCTTGTAAGAAAACGCGCCAACAATAAATTTTGTGAGTTGGAATTCAAGAACCAATAGAATTTCAATAAAATGAGTCAACCATAATGGTTGAATTGACATATTTTTCATGAAAGAAAACTACTTTTTTTGTTTGTATTTTCGACATATCTTCCTGTGTTTTTACTCAAATTTCAAGCAGGAGACCTCGTTGGATGCAGAATTTAATTCTGCATCCAACGAGTACCCACACTGCATAACTTTGACAGACCTCGCTACCCTAAAAACAAGAAATACCTGAAAAAACGTGATGATGATGTCATCCTCACGTTTTTACAGGTATTTCTTGTTTTTGGGGTAGCGAGGTTCGTCAAAAGTATGCACTGTGGGTACTCGTTGGATGCAGAATTAAATTCAGCATCCAATGAGCGCTCCCACTCAGAATTTGAGTAAAAACACAGGGAGAGATGTCGAAAATACGAACACAAAAAGTAGTTTTTTTCATTCTTCCTCCAAAATTAATAACTATTATTTTATTATTTTAACTATTATTTTATTATTCTCCTTAGGAGGCCCATTTTAGACCTCAAATTTTCCTCTAATTCCCTTTGGCTTGGATCTCTAAATCATCACCCATGAGGATGGATGGACCATTGTAAGAATGTAGGGGCGAGAAGGAATCATGCACGGAGGCCATGTGTCTGGAGGCACCTGAATCTATGATGAAGGATGAAGACACCAAAGTCTGAAAATGCCCAAGTACCCTAAAAATGATATTTTTGATGCATACTTGAGTTGCCTTAAGGAAACCCGTGTATTGTACGTGACATGTTATATATAATATTCGTGTATGCCCTAAATATGCGACTATTTACATTGCAACCCGGGTGTACCTCCTACATATGCGGTTGATGTCTCTGCAAGCCGTGTATTCATGTCAAAAATATGTTTTACGAAGTTTGGTTAGTTATGCAACTGACTCCTTCAGTTGTAACTAATTTGTCTTCGACCCTATCTCTTCAGAAGCATATAAATAGAGGTAGGGAGTTCCATGAGAGGGGACTTGAATCTTTGCATTTTTATGCTGGAGGAATTGGGACTCTCTTTGCCCACACCTTTTCCCTAGAAGTTATCTCTTTGTGTTGCAGAGCTTGGAGGCTAAGTTCCTTGGAGAAGAGAAGCAGCAGAACCAGATCAAGGTTTCGGGAGGTGCCCAACTTGAAGAGAAGGTATATTTGTACTTGTTTTCAAGATTAATAAATATGTGATGTCCTTCTTCTTCCCAAATTGTTGTTCAATTTTGAATCTTTGTTTATGATCATATGAAGATGTTAGTTAGATCATTATTTCATGTTTGTTTGATTATCATTTCTTTATATGTGGTCATATTGGTTTGAGGAAGGTATAATTCGTTTTGTAGGTCTCTTGGAGCGAGAGGAGCGAGAGGAGAAAGAAGAGGATTGAAGGGCTTCTTGGATCAACCTTCATTTGGCTAAGGTATGAGCCATTCTAATCTCTAAAACTTGCTTATATATACATGCAGAACCATTTTCATCTCTATTTCAACCCCAGTACGTTGATGTCCTCTTAAAACCTAGCCATAGGAAACTTTCTTTTACAATAGAACTGGTGACTCCACTGGGGAGATCCTTGTTTGTTTGGGGTTTCTCTGTCTTTATTTCAGTATTTTGCAAGTTTCAGATCCTTCTTTCCACTTAGGAACACCTTCAAAGTCTGATAGTACACTTCCCCTGCCTTCATAAGGCAGCTTTTGACCTTTTTGGGGATTTTTTTCCACCCATACACCAGTTGCAGACTGAACACTAGTGTGTCTTCTTTGTACACGTGACTTGATATACTATCAACCCGCGTATGACACGCGACTTGACAGTAGTACAACCCGCGTATGCCCTTAAAACAGTGTTTTTCCTCATTTTTGTGGTTTTTTCTGTTGTTGTGGGATGTTTGGTAGGTCTTTTGGGGTCGTCTGCAGGTGCATGACTCCAAGGAGTTAGTGTCATCCCCCTTGGTTGTTCCTTATCTATGTGGTAAGCCTTTTTATAGAATTAGGGTTTGCTCTTTTCTCATCCCCCCGCCCCCTTCGCTTGGCATGTTTTTTGGCTTATGTTTCTGGTCAGCCTTTGTTAGTGATATTTGTCTGAACTTAGAAGCTTATTGGTCTTTGTTTCCTTCTTATTTTTAGGTTAAATTCACCATGCCAAAATAGTTGACTTGTTTCTTGTGCAAGCCTTCCTTCCAAGTAGGGTTTATACTGATTTTAGGGAATTCTAGAGTCTGTTTGGTGGTTGTATAGCAGAGTTCATTTTGCTTTGTTGTTGTTATCTGCATACATTTAGTTTGTAGATAGTTTTTCTTTTGCATTTATAAAAGAAAAAGAAAAAGAACATATAGTTGTTTAATATGCATGTAGATTAGGGTTTTGTCTTTAATACACTGCATATATTTTTGAAAAAATAAAAAAGAAATTGTTCTTTTGTGGCTTTCAAGTTTCTATTTGAAAAAAGAAAGAGAATAGTTTTTTGTTTTTTGCATTTCATTTCTCTTTGCTTAGTCATTTTGTTTCAACTTTGAGTCAAAACACCACTTAAGTTTCACGCCATTTGCCTATGACTAAAAAATTCCTATTAAAAAGAATGATATAATTAAAAATAATTAGTAAGTTTTCTTTTTTAGGCTCCTACACCAACTAGCTTAGGCTAGACTTGTGGATTAGGGAGTTTCAACTCTCCACAAGTGTTTAATTTCAGATGTAGTTGGCCAATCAATAGAAAAATCCTCTTCTATGTTGATTGTATCTGGGAATCTCCTCTCAAACAAGAATTAAGCACGAAGCCGCGTGGAGGCTTGGAATAAGGAGACACCCCTCTGATTCCTTGCCAAAGCGTAGACTAAGGTTTTTGCACATCTGGAGACTTTTTTCAATACCACCCTTTAGGCCCCGTGCGGTGCCGGTGTTGACAAGGTTTCAGGATTTTCTACCCTGCCCATGCATACAAACCAAGCTTGCGACTGTCCCCCTAGACTGTCAGTATAGTTGTGGTAGCCTTTAGTCTCTTTTGACATCTAGGGTTCATACACAGGTACACCAAAAGGCTATTTATGGTTGACCTTGGACGGGCTTGGAAGGTAACCTCGGTAGAAGGTGTGAGAGGGCAGTGGATGATTCCTCAGCTTGTGCCTAAGAACATCTACATGGACGCCAAGTAACTGTCTCTCAACTTTCTTTTGGAAAGCATATCTTATACATGTTTGTATGTTTGGCTTTAGGGATTTTTTAGTGAGTGCTATGTGGTTTGTTTGTACTTAGTTTTCCTTTAGGTGTGTGCTTTGTACTGTTGGTTTCATGTTGACCTCAAACTTCATCTTATTGTTTGAAACTATGGCTAACATCCCTTTGAACACCAACCAAGAGATCCCCATGCCGGGGACTCCTTGTATTATTCCCCTCACAGGGAATGTTGGTGTCCCTTTGATGGCCACCTTGAATCTGCCTGGATTCACCCTAGGGCTACCGATGTGATTGTTCTCCACTCCAACTGTCATAAATGCTCATAATGCTTCTCAAGTAAGCTCCTTATATCAAGGGCATAAAAACCTTGCTCCCCTTCACCTATAGTTGATTCTCCTCCTCCTTCTACCTGATGCGATGAAAGTACTAATACTAGTAATCGATAGTCTAAAAGGAGTAAAAGAAGGAGGAATAGGAAGAAGACACATAAGCAAGGGGGCACCCGTTCAACCTCTACAAGTCAAGTTTAACCTCACCACCCAACCTTTGCAGTTCATGCTAGGGGCACCTATCCAACCTCTACAAGTCATGTTGAATCTAAGCACTCAACCTCTGCAAGTCAAGTTGATCTTCACCATCCGACCTTTGTTGATCATGCTGGTGGGATCCTACAAACCTTCCCAGGTCACGTTGGATCTAGTCACTCAGCCTTTGCAATTCATGCTGAGGGCACCCGTTCAACCTCTGATGTTCAAGTTGAACCTCCCCAGCCAACCTCCACAAGTCATGCTGGATCCATCCACCCAGCCTCTGAAGTTCATGTTGGGGGCACACACTCAACTGTTGCAAAGCATGTTGATCCTAACCATTCAGCCTCTGTTGTCCATGTTGGTGGTGTTCAATTAACCTCTATAGTTCGTGTGAAAAGTAAACTTAAGTTCCTTTTTAATTTATGCGAGGGAAATCATCTTACTCACCAGTTCCTTGCTATCGCAGAGGTGCGAAGAGTGTGGTCCGAGACTCAAGAATTTCCTTCTCTTGAACAACCTATAGTTTATCAACCATCTACTCAACCTTTGTTTGATCAAGTGGTCGAACCAATCTCAGCTTTGGTCGATCCCACTCTTCTTTCAAAGAGTGATCCTGATGTGATTGAACCAATGTCACCTTTGGTTAATCCCACTCTCCCTTCGGAGAGTGACTTTCACAAAGCGGTTGAATCGATTCCATTGTCAATCAATCCAACTCTTCCTTTGGAGAGTGAAGTGTCTGCTAGTCACATTTTCTTCACTGCTAGTTCATAAATTATTGAGCAAGGGGGCACTGAACTTGCTTCGGATCAACCCCCACCAAGCTCCCATATTGCTTCCTTTGATTGGGATAACCTAGTTGAGCCGCACCTTCCTTCTAATGCACCTTTCCAGATAAAGGTCAAGGTTGAACCATACATGATTTTTTGTTGTATTGTTGATGAAGGAGCCTCAGTTGGTATCTTGTCTACTCATGCTTGGAGAGGCATGGGATCTCACAGCCTTGTGTCGACTGCTAGTCAGTTACTGGCATTTGATAGAAGAAATTGTATAGCATTGGGAATTCTTTCTCAAACACCTATTACTTTGGGTGGGAAGACCGTCTTAGTTGACTTCATGGTGATAGAAGACCCCTTGGACTTCAATATGATCCTTGGATGTGATTATGTCTATGCCATGCAAACTGTGGTGTCAACATTCTTTCATGTGATGTACTTTAATCATGGCAAAGAAATTGTCACTATCGATCAGTTGGATTTTCTTAATCTATCTCCTGACCCAACTAGAGACCAGGTCTTTCCTTTATTGATTCCCAGTGTTTCTATAGACACTACCCCACCATAGGTGAGATATGTGGCCTCATGTCCTTTGCGTTCAATTGCTACTGAGAAGAAGCCTCTGTTTTCATGCTTACCTTCTCAAGACTTGGCCCCAACAGTTGACCAGGTGATTCATCCTTTACAAACTGTGGGGCCTGCTCTCCACTCTGTCAATCCATTTGAAAGTTTAGACATGTTTCCTATCTCGGATGATCTCCTTCCTTCGGATGAAGTCTTCCTAGGATTTCATGTATTTCTTATTTTTGGGATAGTGTAGTCCATCAAAAGTATGCAGTGTGGTTACTTGTTGTATGTGGAATTAAATTCTGCATCCAACGAGCTCTCTCACTTGGAATTTGAGTAAAAACACAAGGAGATATGTCGAAAATATGAACAAAAAAAGTAGTTCTCTTTTATGAGAAATATGTCAATTCAACCATTATGGTTGACTCATTTTATTGAAATTCTATTGGTTCCTGAATTCCAACTCACAAAATTTATTGTTGGCATGTTTTCTTATAAGGCCCATTTTAGACCCCAAATTTCCTCTAATGTCAAATGGTTTCTTCCATGTTCGACTTCAACTCCTTTATTCGCATGGTTAGGATTCGTACCTTTTGGGCAGTTTGGATTGAAGACCTTAAGCCGACAGTAGCATCGTCATTTTTCTATTACCCAAGTTGCGCAAGACCTTGTTACATTTTATATGACATTTTGCTGAGACATAAATCCACCTTGTATTTTTGTGGCTATGATCGATTGTTGAGCATGGATCCACCTTGTTCACTTATGGCCATGACTCCTTTAGATTTGATATGGTGCATTTTTGCATACTGAGCAACCATGATAGTTTCATCAGTTATACATATGTTGGATCCTCCTGTATCTTTATGGCGATGATTTATGTATGGACTTGTATGTACCAGAGATTAGTTTTTCTGACATTTATCTCTCTTTCCGGTACCTCTATTCGAGCCTTTCGATCTTGGATTCTCTACTCTCTCCATACTTAACTTTTTCTTTTATAATGTATTCTTCCTATCGTCTTCCCCTCTAATCTCATACATTAGGGGGCATCTGTTATAGCTCAAAATGACACATCTCTGCCTGTGACCACTTTCCCATGATTTCGTCGCATGTCGACACTTCATGAAAATCACTGAAAAAACACCTAACTTGGAGGACCCATATCTAGAATTTCGTAACTTCATTTTACCTTTTCTTTGCACCGTTAGAAAGGTATCTGAGTTAGCTAAAACTTTTCAGAAGACACGAAAGTCTGAAAATGCCCAGAAGTACCCTAAAAATGAGATTTTTTATGCATATGCGATTTTCCTTAAGGAAACCCGCGTATTGTACGTGACTTGTTATATATAATACTCGCATATGCCCTAAATACAAGACTATTTACATTGCAACCCGCGTGTACCTCCTGCATACGCAACTAATCTCTCTGCAACCCGCGTATTCATGTCAAAAATACGTTTTTCGAAGTTTCGGTAGTTTGGTTAGTTATGCAACTGACTCCTTCGATTGTAACTAATTTGTCTTCAATCCTATCTCTTCAGAAGCATATAAATAGAGGTAGGGAGATCTATGATAGGGGACTTGAATCTTTGCATTGTTATGCTGGAGGAATTACGACTCTCTTTTCCCACACCTTTACCCTATAAGCTATCTCCTTGTGTTGCAGAGTTTGGAGGTTGAGTTCCTTGGAGAAGAGAAGCAGGAGAACCATATCAAGGTTTCGAGAGGTGCCCAACTTGAAGAGAAGGTATATTTGTACTTGTTTTAAAGATTAATAAAGATGTGATGTCCTTCTTCTTCCCAAATTATTGTTCAATTTTGAATCTTTGTTTATGATCATATGATGATGTTAGTAATATCATTATTTCATGTTTGTTTGATTATCATTTCTTTAAATGTGGTCATATTGGTTTGAGGAAGGTATAATTCGTTTTGCAAGTTTCTTGGAGCAAGAGGAGCGAGAGGAGAAATAAGAGGATTGAAGGGCTGCTTGGATCAACCTTTGTTTGGCTAAGGTATGAACCATTCTAATCTCTGAAACTTGCTTATATATACTTGCAGAACCATTTGCATCTCTCTTTCAACCCCAGTACGTTGATGGCATCTTAAACCCTAGCCATAATAAAATTTTCGTTACAACAATCCCATAGCTTAGGATTCAAATCATTTCCTTCCATCATGCATGTAGCCATCTCCTTGAGAGCTGTGTTCTTTCCCTCTGCAACATCATTCTTCTATGGTGTGTAGGGCACAGAATGTCGTATTTGGATGCCACATTCTTCACAAAGTTACTGCAAATTCTTGTTGACATACTTCTTTCCATTGTTAGTCCTAAGAACCTTGATTTTATTCCCATTCTTGTTCTCCACTAAAGCTTTGAACACTTTGAAAGTCTCAAAAACTTCAAATTTTAGCTTGAGAAAATATGCCCAACAGTACCTTGAGAAATCATCTATGAAAGTAAACACATACCTTGAGTTTCCATATGAGAGTGTGGGCAGAGGCCCTATCAAATATGAATGGTTTAGATCAAGCACTTGGACATCCCTCCTTGCCTTTCCTTTGTCATATTTTCACTCAACATCTTTCCCCACTATGCACCCTTTGCAAGTGCCCTTGGAAAACGTGATGCTAGGAAGCCCTTCCACCATGCTTTTCTTGCTTAGTGATTGAAGGTACCTGTAATTGAGGTGGAAAAGCCTCTCATGCCACAACTTGATTGTCTCATTGGCATGTGACAGGAGTGCATTCCCTTGGGAGTATGGAAGGAAGTGAGAGAATTTGTACATTCTCGAATCATGGTCAACATAACCCACTACAACAACTTGGCCTATAGAGATTTCTGAGATATCCACATCATTTTGAGTAAATGTTACTCTCTTGGCTTTACCAGTGTGTGTCATTTGATAGACATAAAGTAGGTTTGTTGCAAGATTAGGCACACACAACACATTGTTGAAGTACCCATCTTCTATATTTATCTTGCAAATAGGCTTTGGCTTGGATCCCTGAATCATCGCCCATGAGGATGGATGGACCATTGTAAGAATGTAGGGGAGAGAAGGAATCATGCATGGAGGCCATGTGCCTGGAGGCACCTGAATCTATGATGAAGGATGAAGAGCTTGAAAACCCAACAACCACACTACTAAATTTTCAGGTTACTTCAACAATATTTACATCATGTTTGGGGGTGCATCATGAGATTGGGGGTACATGGTGTATGTTCAGCCCCTAGATGGTGTGAAACCCTAGGATGTTTGAGACAAACACATTTTCCCTTGGAGGGGTTGCTTTGTCCACTTCATATATTGTTGATTTTTTGCACTTGAGACTTGTTGCATGACATCATGGAACAACAAAAAATCATCCATAAACCAAGGGTCTTCCTTCCCTTTGATACTAAAGTAGTGAAAGGTTCACATGTATTTTAGTACCCAATATAAAATGGATCAATTAAATTATATTAACCACAAAAAAATCTTCAATAAATAATTGTTATATATTAGTATGCAATTGTGGTGATGATTTAAATAGCACCTTATGCGCCCGCTACTTGTATTCATTGGCTAATATTTGCTTGCAAATGATACCTCACAACCAAAGTCCTTTTAAACAAAAGC
>LPNX011174097.1:18396-61382 GCA_001517045.1 Pseudotsuga menziesii | reverse complement strand
GAATAAGAAGAACAATCTACTTCGCTTTTTGTAGATGGATATCTAAGGGCAGACAACAACTCAAACATGGAAGGTGTGCAAACTCCAAGCATCCAAAGGGTGATATTGTAGATGGATATCTAAGGCCAGACAACAACTCAAACATTGAAGGTGTGCAAACTCCAAGCATCCAAAGGGTGATATGGGATGTGATGGGATGTGGGCTTCCAAATTACCTGTGCGGTGGTAGGATGTGGGCTCCCAATTTATCATTAGGGTGGCTTAAAATATGCTTGGGATTTATAATTCCAACAATGATTTTTTTTGTCACAACCACTTGCTTTCATGTGACAGTCACTCGCTTTTCTCCTTCCATAGATTTCTCAAACAAAAAGAAGATTTGCAATTTGGTGAAACAAAAAAATACTATTTCATGTGAGATGACCTGTAAGATGTTTGATTTTAATGATAAATTAAAAAAAATATCACCATGTATGTATCGGGATGTTTTATTTTAATGTAAAAATAGAGAAAATATTCTATGTGGGGTCTTAGGTTTTTAATAATAAATTACAAAAGGTAAAATGTTCAATTTAACATATTTTTGACTTGTAACAGGGCGAGGGCGGAGGAGAGGGCAATCTATTTTGAAGTGCCTTGTGAAGCTTTGAAGTGTTAAAAAGGTAAACATTACGTTTTATTTATTTTTACTATTTTTAAAAATTAAATTTGTATCATAAATTTAATACATTTTTGGTGTATAACAGGTCGATAAAGAGTTCAAATTATTTGTGGCAATGCAATGGTAGAATTAAGATTTTAATAGAAGTATAAGAAAAAAGTAAATAGTTTTAATTACATTTTATTATTATTATTGAAAATTAAATTTTTATTATAAATTTAGCACATTAACACATTTATGATGGGTAACATGTAGGATGAAGAGTGCACAGATGGAAAGCCCAACGAGGAGATGGAAATTGCAATGAGAAGACTGAGGAGACTAGAACATTTTCTTAAATGTAATTTTTTATGTGTAAACATTCAAAAATTTATTATTAATAAAAAAATTATTTTTTTTCAGGGAAGGGGCATGCCCCTTCCCAAATCCTTAAAGATAGCTAACGACGGTTAGCTCTCTTTGAGGAGTGTTTCTATGTGTTATTTTGAAAATGTTTTACTTTTCTTTAATTTTTTTTTAGCTATCTTTGAGGAGTGTTTTTATGTGTTATTTTGAAAATGTTTTATTTTTCTTTAAATTTGCAAGTTGGGTATAATTGTTGTTTAAAGTTAAAAACTTTTCATAATAATTGTATTATCATTATAAGAATAATTTAATATTTTAATTGTAAATTTGAATTTGATTTATTTTTTAATTAAAAATTTAATGGATGATTATATTTTATGGTTTTTAATTTATTTCTTGTATTTATATAAAATTGGTTGGCATATTTTAAAAATTTACTCTTAAGTTGTATATTTTATTTCATATCTTTTTTTTACTTCACACTTTAAAAATAAAAATTGGTGTTTATTCCAGATTAAAAAGTTAATTAATTATATATTGGAATTTTTATTGACATTTAATGAATATGGAATTTAATTTGTGCATTATTATGAAAGTAGAATCTTAAATTTTATGTATATATGAAAAATAAATTATGTTTATGTTTATGTTATGTTTGTGTTTATGTTGTAAATGTTTGATGTTGTAAATGTGCATGTGTATGTGTTTGTTCGTTGTATGTGTATACACATACAACAACAAACAATATGTTATATTTACATGTATGTGTTTTGTTTTGTTTGTATTTATATGTATATGTTCTTTTTTTTAATTAAACACAAACTATATTTTTAACACATTACATGCAAACACTCGTCATATACACTATAAGACATTAAAATCTTTCATTACATACAAATACAAATAATATTTCATGTTTTTAATAAATCACAAACACATGTTTCATTACATAGAAATATAAATAATGTGTTGCATAAACCCAATCATTCTTTTCATTTATAGTTGTTTATTATGACATTAAATTAGTTTTTTTTAAATAGAATGAATTAATTCATGTGATATATTGATAACTTTGAGTATATTTTATTTACTTTATTATAACATGATATAATGATAAATGTGCATAAGTTTCATAATCTTTGTTGCAAACTAAATAATTAGTGTTTTTTGGACGAGTTAACCATTATCTTCATCAACATGATTTATAAAAAGGCATAATTTGTTTTCTATAATTTTAATGTGTGATTTAGTGGTAATAAAATAAATTTTTATTATAACATGTTCATAAAAGGTATAATTTTCTTTTTTAATAATTTCAATGTGTGTTTTAGTGGTTATAAAGTAATTTTTTATAGAAGTAGATTTTTATCTAAATAAGCATTATAAGTGATTTTTTTTATATAAATAATTTTATGTATTTAATTAAATGTTTTCTATAATTTTAATGTGTGATTTAGTGGTAATAAAATAAATTTTTATTATAACATGTTCATAAAAGGTATAATTTTCTTTTTTAATAATTTCAATGTGTGTTTTAGTGGTTATAAAGTAATTTTTTTTAGAAGTAGATTTTTATCTAAATAAGCATTATAAGTGTTTTTTTTTATATAAATAATTTTATGTATTTAATTAAATATAATCCTATATTTCATTCATATTGTTATTAAAATGGTAACTTATATTTTTTTATTTAAATAAAATGAATTAATTCATAACATAATGATAAATATGCATTTTTTTTACTAGTATTGATTTTAACATGATTAATAATAATAATGAGTTATATTTTAATAGTTATTGAATATATTTTTTTAGTGTTTTTATAATTTAATTTTTTAACTTAATGTATAAAACACAAACCAACATTTCATTTGTTTTATTGTAATGTTAACTAATTTTGGTTTTGTTTAAAAAATATATTTTATTAGTTAATGATAAATCTAAATATATGTATTTTCATTTCATCTAAATGTGACTTTTATTTCAATGTCAATGTTGTATTTATATTCATAATATATTTATTTTGGGATAGTTTATTTATTTTTTACAAAAAATTGAATGTAATCTATAGACTTTTAATTCGTATTTATATTCAAAATATATTTATTTTGGGATAATTTATTTATTTTTTTACAAAAAAATGAATGTAATCTATAGACTTCTAATTGAAGAAGCACATATTTCAACACTAAAATTTTACCATGACTCATAAGGTTGGAAACCATATTGTATAAGGAATAATATAAATGAAGCATGTTTTAAATAATTTGTTAATTTATGCTTTGAAGTATTTAAAGAAGATAAATTGATTGGTTAATGTTAACAATTTCTTTCCATATTGCAATGTTAATTGCTTTTGTTTTTATTTAAAGAAGATAACTTTATTGGTTAATGATAATTCTAAATTTATTACAATTTATAATTTGAATTTTATTTGCCTGTTGTATTTATATTCAAAATATTTTTTCTTTCTCATATATATGTAATTTTTACAAGATTTTGGATGTAAGTTTATTACAAATTATAGTTTGATTTTTATTTTGATGTTGTGTTTAGATTTGAATTTTATTTGAGTGTTGTATTTATATTCAAAATATTTTTTCTTCTTCTCATATATGTAATTTTTACAAGATATTGGATGTTAGTTTATTACAAATTATATTCATAATATTTTTTCTTTTTTCATATATGTAATTTTTAAGATATTTTGAATGTGATTTGTAACTTCTCATTTAAGTGGCATATATTTCAACTCTTAAGGTTTTACCATTATTCAAATAAAGTAGAAAAGCCATATTGCATATGAAATAATATAAAAGAAGTGTGCCTTGAATCATTTGTTAATTTCTATTTTTTTTGTTTAATTACACAAATATTACATTACAATAAAAAACATATTTCATTATCTACACATACAAATAATATGTTATATATTTAATGTAACATAATCATATTTTTAATTTATTGTTGTTTATTATGACATTAAATTATATTTGTACTTGAATAAAATGAATTAATTCATATAATATAATGATAAATGTGTATATTACATGAATAAAATGAATTAATTCATGTAATATAATGATGAATGTGTATATTACATGAATAAAATGAATTAATTCATGTAATATAATGATGAATGTGTATATTGTTTATTTAATTTATTATAACATGATTAACAATAATAAGTTATAATTTAGTAGTTATTAAGTAGATTTTTTAGTGTTTTTTATGATTCTATTTTTCTACTTAATTATGTAAAATATAAGTGGACATTCTATTTGTATTGTTTTATTGTAATGTTAATTAATTTTGTTTTTATTTAAAGAAGATGAATTTATTGATTAATGATAATTCTAAATATATATATTTTTATTTCATCTAAATTTATTAGAAATTATGATTTGATGTTTATTTTAATGTTTTATTTATATTCATAACATTTTTTCTTGTGATAATTTATGTAATTTTTATAATATTTTGGATGTAATTTGTAAAATTCTAATTCTATTTCAATTTTTAAAGTTTTACCATGACTCAAATAAGGTTTTAAATTCACATTGTATAAGGAATAATATAAATGAAGTATGCCTTAAATAATTTGTTAATTTCGGCTTTGAAGTATTTAAAAAAGATAAATTTATTGGTTAATGTTAACTAATTTTTGTTCATATTGTAATGTTAATTAATTTTGTTTTTATTTAAAGAAGATAAATTTATTGGTGAATGATAATTTTAAATATATATATTTTCATTTCATTTAAATTTAGTACCAATTATACTCAAAGTTTTACATGACTCAAATAAGATTGGGAATCCATATTGTATAAGGAATAATATAAATGAAATATACCTTAAATAATTTGTTAATATTGTTAATTTGTGCTTTGAAGTGTTTCTTTTTTGTTAATTACACAAATAATATGTTTTGTGCTTTGAAGTATTTCTTTTTTGTTAATTACACAAATAATATGTTATATTTTTTAATAAAATACAAACACATATTTCATTACATAGAAATAATATGTAATATTTAATGGAACACAAAGATATTTTTCATTTATAGTTGTTTTTTTAAGACATTAAATTATATTTTTTTGTTTAAATAGAATGAATTAATTTATGTAATATAATGATAAATGTGTATATTGTTTTTATAAACTCTATTATGACATGAGTCATAAAAGGTATAATTTGTTTTTTATAATTGTAATGTGTGATTTTGTGACTATAAAATAATTTTTTTTATCTAAATATATTTTATAAATTAAAAAAAAATTATACAAATTATTTGTTGTATATTTAATTAAAAGAATAGTACATTTCATTATATTGTTCTATTATGATGTTAAATTAGATTTTTAATTTAAATAAAATGAATCAATACATGTAATATAATGATAAATGTGTATATTTTTTTATTTAATTTATTATAACTTAATTACTAATAACAAGTTATAATTTACTAGTTAGTAGATTTTCTTTGGTTTTTTATAATTCTATTGTTTTTCTAAAATGTATAAAACAAAAATGAACATTCCGTTTGTATTGTTTTATTGTAATATTAACTATATTTATTTTTATTTAAAGAAAAGTTATTGGCTAATAATAATTCTTAATATACATATTTTCATTTCAACTAAATTTATTAAAAATTAAAATTTGACTAGTATTTTAATGTTGTATTTATATTTATAATATTTTTTCTTGGAACAATTTATGTAATTTTAATAAGATTTTAGATGTAATTTGTAAACTTTAATTCAAGCTGCACATATTTCAACTCTTAAAGTTTTACAATAAGGTTGGAAACCCATATTGTATAAGGAATAATATAAACGAAGTATGATTTAAATAATTTGTTAATTTATGCTTTGAAGAGGATAAATTTATTGGTTAATGTTAATTAATTTCCATAATAATGTTAATTAATTTTGTTTTTGTTTAAAGAAGATAAATTTATGGATTTATGATGATTCTAAATATATATACATTTTCATTTCATCTAAATTTGTTACAAATTATAATTTGATTATTATTTAAATGTTGTATTTATATTCATAATAATTTTTTTTAGATTATATATGTAATTTTTACAAGATTTTGGATGTAATTTTTAAACTTCTAATTCAATATACACATATTTCAATACTTAAAGTTTTATCATAACTCAAACAAGGTTAGAAACTAATAATATACAAAGAATAATATAAATAAAGTACACCTTAAATAATATGTTAATTTTTGTTTTGAAGTATTTTTTTTGTTAATTACACAAATAACATGTTATATTTTTAATAAAACACACAAATATTACATTACATTAAAAAACAAAAAGGTATTATTTTTTAATAAAACATAAAGGCATACTTCATTACATAGAAATATAAATAATGCATTATATATTTAATGAAACACAATCATATATTTCATTTATAGTTGTTTATTATGCCATAAATTATATTTTTTAATTTAAATCGAATGAATTAATTCATTTGATATAACTATAAATGTGTATATTTTATTTTTACGTTAATATAACCTGATTTATAAAAGGTATAATTTGTTTTTTATAATTTTAATGTATGATTTAGTGGTTATAAAGTAAATTATTGTTTACTTTTTATAACNGTGTGATTTAGTGGTTATAAAGTAAATTATTGTTTACTTTTTATAACATGAATCATAAAAGGTATAATTTTAATGTGTGATTTTGTGATTATGAAGTAAATTTTTATTCAATTAGATTTTTTATCTAAACAAGTTTTATAAGTAAATTTTTTTATATAAATTATGTGATATATTTAATTAAACATAATGGTACATTTTATTCACATTGTTTTATTATGATGTTAAATTATTTTATTTGTTTAAATAAAATTAATTAATTCATGTAATATAATGATAAATGTGTATATTGTTATATTTGTATACTTCTAATTCAAGAGGCACATATTTTAACTTTTAAAGTTTTACCATGACACAAATAAGGTTGGAAACCTATATTGTATAAATTTATTGGTTAATATTAACTAACTTCTGTCCATATTATAATGTTAATTAAATTTATTTTTATTTAAAGAAGATAAATTTAAATATTTGTATTTTCATTTCATTTTAAATTTATTACAAATTATAATTTGACTCTTATTTTAATGTTGTATTTATATTCATGATGTATTTTCTTGTGATTATTTATGTAATTTTTACAAGAATTTGGATGTAATTTGTAAACTTCTAATTCAACATGCACATATTTCAACGGTTAAAGTTTTACCATGACTCAAATAAGGTTGGAAACCCATATTGTATAAGGAATAATATAAATGAAGCATACCTTAAATAATTGATTAATTTCTACTTCGAAGTATTTCTTTTTTTTTGTTAATTACATATATAATATGTTATATTTTAATAAAACACAAAAATATTACATTACATTAAAAAACAAAATGCTATATTTTTTAATAAAAATCAACACATATTTCATTACATAGAAATAGAAATAATGTGTTATATATTTAATGAACTACGATCATATTGTTCATTTATAGTTGTTTAGTATGACTTTAAATTATTATTTTTATTTAAATAAAATGAATTAATTGATGTGATATATTGATAAATGTGTATATTTTTTGTTTACTTTATTATAACATGATTTATAAAAGTTATAATTTGTTTTTTTATAATTTTAATGTGGTATTTAGTGATTATAAAATAATTTTTTATTTACTTTATTATAACATAATTCATAAAAGGTCTAATTTGTTTTTTTATAATTTTAATGTGTGATTTGGTGATTATAAAATAAATTTTTATCCAAATAGATTTTTGTGTAAATACATTTTATAAATGAAAAAAAGGTTTTTATTTTTATTTTTTTCTAAGAAAAAAAAGCATAATTTCATTCATCTGTAGAGAGCGAAATTACATTCAGTAGGTTCACTATAAATAGTGAATTGTCAAGATCATATGTTTCTATGATGAGACTATTACGTCTTCAATCAGATTACATATAAATGCATACTATGATGCTGTAGCGTAAAAGACCAGCCCCGGAAGGCAAAATTCATAAAATATTGCTGATAATGTTTCTGAACATGTTCCGAAATAGAGCCTGCACAGTTAAATACTTAGATTCTGTTACGGAAGACCAAATCTGAAGCTGTGACATATATAATGAGAAAAAACTTGGAGTTCATAGACCCTCTATGAACGGCCAGTGATTGTAATCCTGGGATCTGCCATTCACGTTGATCATTTAGGATCGTGATGGGTGAATAAATCAGTGAGAAATCAGTGGAATAGCATTAGTTATGGATAGATCGAAATAGAGCCTGCAAAGATCAGAACTTTGGTTCTGTTACAAAAACCAAATCAGAAGCTGTGACAGATATAATGCGAAAAAACTTGGAGTTCATAGGCCCTCTATGAACGGCCGATGATAGTAATCTTGGGATCTGCCATCCAAAAATTCTTTTACATGCCAAGTGTCGAGTGCCTTCTAGAGCCCCTCCTTGGATGCGCTGTCCGCTTCTATGTTGTTTGCCCTGTAAACGTGCCGGCAAGAGAAAGAGTCATAACGCAAGAGGATCATCCTAATGGATGAAAGTAAATTCATCAGCCTCAGATTTCTGCATTCCTGTATCTATTTGATCCAATTTATAATGTTCAAAGAGTCCCCAAAGCAATTTAAAGAGGTGCATCCTTTCTCTAGAGCAAAGATTAAAAGAAGTTTTAAACTTTGTAGTTCTGCAAAATTGTTTGTGCCCTCCCCCAGCCCCATAGAAAGAATAAAGGAATGAGATTCTGAAAGATGAAGAACTGCTGCTCCCCCACACACATTGTTTTGTGAAGCCCCATCAAAAAAAGCCCATGGCTGAGAGTGATCGATCTCCACCTCTAGATTCCTTCTTTGTTTTGCTGCCCTTATATGCTCCGGGAGTGACTTGAAGATACCAACAGATTGGGCCGCTGTTATCTCTGGAAGGCATGGCTTATCTTTAAAAATAGCATTATTCCGAGCCAACCATATCCCCCAGATAACTAGTAGTGGGAGGAACTGATAATTCTTGTTTGGATTCATCCTCCACCATGCTTCCCAAGCTACCCCAGTCGAAAATCCTACCCACTGACAGGGGAAACCCACCAAAGCTGTGCACTCCTTCCAAACTTCAACAATGTAAGGACAAGTAAGGAACATGTGAGAAGGTGATTCCTGGGACCCTTTGCATAACACACACCATCCCGGCCCCTGAAAGGCTCTCTTTTGCAAGATATCCCAAGTAGGAACTCTATTCTCTAGAACACACCACATAAAGAGTTTCGTTTTAGCTGGGCATTTTAACATCCAAAGAGACTTCCACCACCAAACTTGCTTCCTCAGATCTGCCTCAGAACTTAACAAAATATAACCTGCCTTTGGAGTGTAAATTCCTTTCGGATCCGCCTCCCAAACCAAGGAGTCCTCATCATCAGACAGCAGAACACTTTCCATTTCCAAATTTCTGATATAGACCTCCAGTAAAGCCATCTCCTGTTCCTGAAGCCCCAAGGTGTTTGCCCTTCGCCATCTTTGAATCCAAATCCCCTCAGGTCTCGAGGCTGCCAGATGATTTAGAGTGTAGATCCCTCTTCTCCTCAATGCCTCAATAACATAACCAGGAAGGATATGTTCTTGTGTGCACCCCAGCCAAGGATCCCTTCCTACCAACAGCTTTTCTCCATTCCCAACATTCCAGGCTAGCTTGGATTCTATCAGATGAAAAGACTTTACCACAGCCTTTCAGATCATCGAACCCCCCGAGTGAGACTTACTAGGATTCCTGATCCAAGCTTCAATGCTTTCCTCGGGCAAGTATTTCTGCTTGATGACCCTGGTCCAGAGGCTAGTTGTCTTCACCAATCTCCCACCCCCCTTAGCTGCTAAAGCCTTTGGGAACAGGAAAATGTTCTTTAGCCCCCAACCCCCCAGGCCCTTTGGAACAACTATTCTTTTCCAATTTACCCAAGTGGTGACCTGTTCATCCTTCTTGCCACTCCACAAAAACCTAAAACAGATCCTCCTTATGCTTTCAAGAATTCCTTTTGGGATCCAAGCTAAGGTCATCCAGTAAACTAGAATGGCTTCCAACACTGCTTTGACGAACACCATCCTGCTTGCTCGAGAAAGCCACCTGTGGCTCCACATCTTCAACCTCTTCTCCACCTTCCCAATCAACCAAACCCAGTCCCTCTTCAAATACAGATTTGCTTTTAATGAGAATCCAAGATATTTCAAACCCTCCTCCACACCCGCAGTGATGAAGGGAAAGAATCTTGTGAGTTTCGCCTCCTCTTCAGGTCGCAACATGTGTGTGGACAGGGTAGACTTCCCCGCATTTATGTCCATACCCGTGGCCTTTGTGAACAGATCCAAAATTTCCTTGAGTGCTCGTGTTTCCCCTCTGCATCCAGAGCAGAAGATCAACACATCATCCACGAAGAGCAAATGTGTAATATTCAGATTTGGAGCCACCTGAATCCCCTGAAAAAGCCCATCAGCTTTTTCCTTGCTAATGGCCCTACTTAGACCTTCAGTAACCAACAGAAAAAGAAGCGGGGATAAAGGACACCCTTGTTTGAGTCCCCGTTCAGCATGGAAAAAAGGCGAGGCCTCTCCATTGATCAGGACTGAAAAGGTAACCGTGGAAATACAGGACATAACCCATCTGATGAAAGCAATACCGAAACCCAGATGTGTTAAAAGCAGTTGAAGATACAACCAACTAACTTTATCATAGGCCTTAGAAAGATCAATTTTTAGTATGGCTCCCTTCAAATTCTTGGTCTTTAAACTATGCAGCCCCTCCTGAGCCACCCCTATGGCCTCATGAATCTGTCGTCCCTCCAAAAACCCAAACTGTTCATCAGAGATATTTTTTGAAAAGATACTTTTCAATATTTTGGCAATTACTTTTGAGATAATCTTATAGATACAATTGCAAAGTGAGATGGGCCTGAAATCATTAAGGGTCAATGCATTATCAGACTTAGGAATGAGGGCAATGAAGGTAGAGTTGAAACTCGCCGAAATTCTCCCTGAGGCTCTGGAATCTTCAACAACTGCCAAGAGGTCGTTCCCCAAAAACTCAAAAAGGTTTAGGAAGAATTCAATCGTCCACCCATCAGGACTTGGGCTCTTGTCTTTCTAGAAACTTCCGAGGACCTCCTTGAGCTCCTCCTCCGAAATTTCCTTCATCAACTCCCTATTACCTTCATCATCCACAAAACTTGGAAACATCTGTGCCACTTTGATCACCTCAGCAATAGTAGCTTGATTTGGGGCCCGAAACAGATTCTGGAAGTGTACTACCCCACATCTAGCCTTATCATCAAAATTGAAATGTGTGTTTCCATCTTCATCCCTCAGGCTCCAAATAGTATTGACTACTTTCCTCCCTCTGGAAAAAGCGTGGAAATTTTTTGTATTATTATCACCACATTCCAACCATAGCGCTTTGCTCTTTAGTCTCCAGGACTCCTCCTTCTCACATAAAAGGTTGTTCCGCCTGCCTTCTAATATGGTTAAAACCTCTTTAGAATCTTGTGAAATCAGACCCCCCTCATCACCTTCATAGATCCGCAGAAGTTCTTCCTCCACCTGTTTCAGCTCTGCATCTTCCCTACATCTCTTGGCGATTGACCAATCTTTAATCACCCTTTTCAACTTCTGTATATTATCAGCAAACTGGAAAGCAGCTGATCTGTCAAAAGCCCCTTCAAAAGGAGTCCAGTTAGTAAGGAAGAGATTTTTAAAAGTCTCATCGTGTAACCAAACTTTATTGAATTTTAAAGGGCTCAGAGGATTTTTCGCCCCCTTTTGTATCTCAAAGAAGATAGGAAAATGATCCGAGAGACCACCACTGCCTATCCACTGCCGAATATGAAAAAATCTGTCCACCAACTGTTCAACCACCAAAAAACGGTCCCCACTGCGATTATTCCTCCAAAAGAGGTTTTTTTATATAAATTATGTGTTGTATATTTAATTAAATACAATCGTGCATTTTTTTCAAGAAAAAAGATTGTGAGAATTTTTATTATAAGAAAAAAAATGTGAATACGAAAAACAAAGCGTATTGTCTCCATATGAGAACATCATCCCTTTCTCCTTGATCCTCTTTCTCTAGCTTATAGTTGTCATGGAGATTGCTTATGCTATGAGTGCTATATCATCTTACAAATTGCCCAAGCAATAAAATGTAAAAACAAATAAGAAATTAACGTATCCTAACATTTTTGGTGATGACGCTATCATTTTCTAAGACATCGCAATTCAAACCAACCCCTTCATTTGCCATGCTAAGCGCCTGTTGATTTTGTCCTCTCAAAACATGTAGGAAGGTAATTGTGTTGAATTCCTTGACTAAACAGAAGAACATATGATGCATCTTTGCGGAAGGAGTATTCCAGTCTCTGGAGATATTTCTTACTTCCCCAATGACAATTGAAGAATCTCCTATAACGTTCATTTCCTCAATCTCCATTTCTTTAGCCAGCTCCAAACCTTTGATTAGAGCATACCATTCCACTCCATTGTTTGTTTCCCTCCCAATGCCACAAGCATACTCTTTTTGCTTGTTTCTTTTGCAGTCAAATATTACTCCACCTGTACCTGCAATCCCTGGTTTTCCTTTCGAAGCACCATCAAAGAACAATGAACTGATTCTTGTATTAATCCTACAATTTTGCAATTCCTCCATGCTCATCCTTATCTTCCAACTTGGAAGTCTAGACTTCTTTCATGGATTGATATGAGGGGAGGGATTCCAAAGGATGTCAGCCATCCAAGCTCTTTCTTCCGTCGTAAGAGGTTCATTTTTAATTCTTTTCATTCCTCTTATGCATAAGGTATCCATCCATAGGGAATCTGCCGCGACATAAACTTTATTAATACAGGTGCTTTTTCTTTCAAATATTTCCTTGTTCTTTGCATTCCAATTTTTCCAGCATACAAACCTTTGGAGAGCTTCCCATGCTTTGGCAAAGTCTGGCTTTTTTATTCAAAGTACCTTGATAGTAATCGTTCCAGTTGAAGAAAATGTCATTCCAGTTTGTTGGCAACGTAATATTCATATTTAGTTCTTTGAGAACCTTGCTCCAAACTTTCTGTGTGAAATTACACTCTGTGAAAACATGCTCTAAGCTTCCGTCATCTTTACACAAGATGCATCGTGACAGACCCATGATCCCTCTCTTCCTTAGGTTCTCGGATGTGAGGGATTTTCGGTGGGCTAGGATCAAGAAGAAGAAGTTTACGTTTGGCAACCCATCTCTGTTCCAGATTTTATCCCACCTGTTGCTTTTTATTATCTGGTTCTTCCTTTTATAAACTATGCAGTATCATTCTTTACAGAATATACACCCGATTTTCCCCATCCACAGCTGTCGGCAAAATTTATATGCGTTGGTGCTTGCCCATGCATGAGCATGAGGAGTGCTTTGAAGTCTTCTTGAAGGTGCGCTGGAGGTTCCACACTTTTCCATCTGCCCCTTCCCGTCCATTCAGAAACATCAAATTCACATTGTTTTATTATCTATATTTTTTATTTAAATAAAATGAATTAATTCATGTAATATAATGATGTAGGTATATTTTGTTATTTAATTTATCATAACATGATTAATAATAATAAGCTATAATTTAGAAGTTATTAAGTAGATTTTTTAGGTTTTTTTATAATTCTATTATTTATTTATTTAAATGTATACAACACAAATCAACATTCCATTTGTATTGTTTTATTGTAATGTTTATGAAAACTTTACCAGGGCTCACTAGTAAAAGACCCAAATACAGAAATGATTCGGTAAAGCGGTCGTCTTCCAGGAAAATCTCTCAATATCGTATCTGGCTAGAAGAGAAACAAAAATTGCGACTAATTTTATTTTTATTTAAAGAAGATATATTTTTTTATTAATGATAATTCTAAATATATATATTTTCATTTCATCTAAATTTATTAGAAATTATAATTTGACGCTTATTTTAATGTTGTGTTTATATTTATAATATTTTCCCGTGGGATAATTTATGTAATTTTTATAAGATTTTGGATTTAATTTGTAGACTTCTTATTCAAGAGGCACATATTTCGACTCTTAAAGTTTTACCATGACTCAAATAAGGTTGGAAACCCACATTGTATAAGGAATAATATAAATTAAGTATGTCTTAAATATTTTTTTAATTAATGCCTTGAAGTATTTAAAGAAGATAAATTTATTGGTTTAATGTTAACTAATTTATGTCCATATTGTAATGTTAATTAATTTTGTTTGTATGTAAAGATGATAAATTTATTGGTTAATGATAATTCTAAATATATATATTTTCATTTCATCTAAATTTATTACAAATTACAATTTGAATCTTACTTTAATGTTGTATTTATGTTCATAATATTTTTTCTTGGAATTATTTTTAAAATCAAACATTTCATTTATATTCTTTTTATTGTGAAGATATGAATTTAAAAAAAAATGAATTAATTGGTGATTATAACGATAAGTTTTTTTTCAACAAAAAAGGTGGAAGAATTATTTATAAAAAATGAATAAGTAAATGTTACAATAGATTGGACACAAACTGATCCCAGAGGAAGGCCAAGTCCATGCCTCCTTGTGCTTCCTTTTCCATTATATTTTTTTCGTCACCAATTCTTATTCTATGAGTGTTGTAACTCCTTATAAACAACCCAAGCAGGAGGATACAAAAGCAGAACATTCAAAAGATGAAAATGAAAGGTTCACTATAAAGGGATCCAGTTTCTTTCATAATCCTGTTGATCACATAACATGTTTTTGCAATCTAGATCCACTACTTTATTGGAAGCCTCCCAAGGGCGTGACCAACCCGGGTGAACTTTCTAGTGAATTACGCCTAAACCAACCTTGCTTAAATTTAACATTTAAATAGTTATCTCTTTAACTCGTTTACTTAGCACATTTTTCTTTATTAAGCTTACGTAGTTGCATCAAGTAAATAACCATGCACATTCATCCACATAATGCAACTAAACACAAGACAGGTATGGGTGGGGCGCCCAACTAGCAAACCCTGTTAAATTTTATTAAGAGATACTGTATTACAAGAGTGGAGTTGCCAAACCGATGAGCCTCCTCGTGTACTCCCAACCAACGAAACACTGAATACAAGTTTATAAAAGAAGATGAGTTGAATCCACCAAGGGCGTCCAACTTTGTTCCTGTCGACTGTCACTTCCCTGCTCAGTTGATGCTACCAAAAACCACATTGTGTTGCTGACTCGTTTGGACTGGTTGCTTGCAAAGCCGTTCCTCCCACAGATCATATGTGTTGTTGATTTAACCTTTTTAAGGAACTGTGTTAGTGACCTGCGTTTCTTGGAGAGCCGCCACAGAATTCCTTCCCTTCGCACTATGTTCCTTGCCAAAACTTGGATGATGTCTTCAAAATTTTCCTTAGTATTTTTGTAGTGTCATATGAGTGAGTGCATCCTCAGAAGGTGGGCCTACCCCTTCACTTAGCGCACACGCTAACTAAGGTTCGACGCGCCCCTTCACTTAGCGCACACACTAGCTAAGGTCCAACGCGCCCCTTCACTTAGCGCACACACTAGCTAAGGTTCGACGCGCTCACTCTACGAGCGGTCCACTTCGTTCATTTGTGCGTGCGCTCCTTTCCCTTTGTCGAACTAGAGCGCTACATGGTGGGCAAGCTTCCGTGCATCATTGCGAGCATTCCCTGCCAAACTCCCAAAATGTGCGCTAAGTACGTTAAGGTAGTCGTCTGCATCGTCAAGGTGTTGGGTGCGTTCTTGGGCGCAAGATCCAACCGCCAACCTTCCATCTAGGCGCTCCCACCAAGCGCACGTCTTGGCCACCGGTGTGGTGCGCCAAGTGCGTTTCACGTGGGGCACCTTGGTCACTTGGCCCATGTTCTTTCAGGATTTTTCTCAAGGTGCGTTCACAACCTCACGAATGCTTGGGCTTCGTCACACTTCCTTCGCTGCATGTCAACGTTTCGTCAAGGTGCCACACCCGTGGGCTTGCCAAGCGCCACTTACTTGTGTGTGGGTATCGTTTAGTGAGAGCGTGCCTATACTCGGTCCACACACTGCTCTTCGTTCCGTCACTTGGTCAAGGTGCCTCTTGCCAAGTCTATCGGTCGAACTATCTTTCCCACATGGGCACCCAAGCTAGCCTCTTGGGCGTGAAGAAAGTGTCATCTAGCGTATAGCTATAACGCATGCCCCTTAAAAAATGCCTTCAACATAATTAAAAAAAATTAACAAAATCATCTAAACACTTATTAAAATTATTTTAAAATCAAAATATATTTATTATAAATTATTTAATAAATAAAAACAATTAAAATGTAAATATACATTTTAATTTCTTTTATAAAAATTAACTAAAAAAATTAAACAAGTCAATATAGATTTACATAATCACATTGCCAAAATTACGTATATAATTAGTCAATATAAATTTAAATACAAAATACAAAATTGACAATAATTAAAAATAAAATAAACCTATTAAAGTTACATAATCACACAGCCAAATTAAGTATATAATTAGTCCATATAAATTTAAATATAAAATACAAAATTGACAATAATTAAAAATAAAATAAACCTATTAAAATTACATAATCACATTGCCAAAATTAGGTATGTAATTAGTGATATAAATTTAAATACAAAATACAAAATACAAAATTGAAATTATAAAAACAAATTATAACATAAAATTATTAATAACATTATAATGAGATATTTTATGTTAATTGAAGGTTTTAGAAAACTTTTTTGTTATAAAAATTCTCTTGTGGGATCCTAAATGAGCTTAAAGCCGGTAATGTTTTATAAATATAATTATTATGATTTGAAAAAAAAGGAACTTATGAAAATTTATATTAAATTAAAATGAAAAATAAATAAATTTAGTTTATCAATTGATTCATTTTATTAAATAATAAATAAAATTATATATGTATATTGTGTGTTTGTAATTTAATAAAATTATAAATAAATTGTTTGTTTATTTTGTTTGTTTGATTAATTTATTATGCCTATGTTGTTAGAGTGTTTGGTAATAGTAATTGAAATGAGAAATTGCAAATAAAAGATTTACAAGTTCAAATATATAAAATCTTTAAAATTTTTATATCATTTAAAATCTTGTTAAAATATTTAAATATGTATTTTTATAATAAAATAATATAAAAAAATGTTTATTTGTATTTTATCTATTAAAATAAATAAATATATAAAAATCCTAAAAACCAATAAAACATCTAGAAAAAAATTTGCCATTAATTAAATTATATTTATAATTGTGTTCATTAAAAATATACTAACATTATTTATATTTTGTGATGAAATGTGTTTAAAAAATTTAACATTATAATTTATCAATTAAATTTATGATGATGAAAATTAAAATCTAGTGAGACTAACTTTGGTTTATCCGAACCTTAAAAAAATAATACATGGTTTACTTTAAAATCTCGTTCATGTGCTCAAAAAGCTTGCCAATAAGCTTTCCAAGCTCATTGTGGTTTTGGCAAGTTAGGATAAACATTTGTATTGTGACAAATACTATGAAACTCATATGTTTACTTATGTTGCATTAACAATATAACACTTTATTTATATGTATATTTTCTATGTGTTCATGTTTTATTAAAATTATCTCCACCCAAAATTTAAAATCATATTAAAATTTAACCATTAAATTCTAAAAAATATCAAAAATATACTCAATATGAGTTTAAATACAACACTGAAATTATATAAATTAAATTATAACTTATTATGATGATGAAGGGGATGATGGTTAACATCCACTGAGACCAAACTTTGGTCCATCGGACCTAAAGAAACAAATTATTTGGTTTCTTTTAAAATTGTATTCCTATGCTCAAAGAGATAAGTGTCCCAAGCTCACTATAATTTTGAAATGTTAAAAGGCTACGAATGTTGGTATTGCAACAAAGGTTATGAAACTGGGATCTAATGTGGGTGTACATAGGGCACTCTAAGAGGAAGTGATTTTCATCTTCAATGTTCATATTTTCACAAAGATGGAAGATCTTTTCCACCCATGGTGTTTTAGGAACCACCCAACGACCTGTTTCACTATGAAGCTCGTGAGAGTTCGTTCTTATCTTGGTTATATTAATTTTTTCTTTGAATTAGTTAAAACAAAGAGATACTTTTGATCTTCTAGAGTAGGGTTGATGACCTCCTTATAATATCTTAATTTTGTTTTAGCCTCTAAATCTTTCTCACATCACATTTTGTTTTTAAACTTAGAAGTAACAATATTTTTATTGTTATTAATATTTTGCAATGCAACATTTTCGTTGATCTCCCAATGGTTTAACCATGCCCTTGTATCTTAAAGCTAGCTTAGGAAGTCTATGGCCTCCCATGTTATTGATTTTGTGCTTGTACAATAGGAGCCTAGTCATAGCTAGGCTCTCAATAATGGAAAGGCTTACCTTGTCAATTGACAATCTTATCCCGTGCACACTTTAAGGTAACTCCTAGCCCGTGAATGAGTACAGAGTTATATTCTTAGTAGGCATGTGTGTGAATAATTCGTTGGGGTGATAAGGGATCCTGAGAAGTGATGTTTGGGTGAATCCCATAGGAGAAACACAAGGAGTTCGTAGAATAATTCGATGATCCCCCAGTATAGAATAAGAGAAGCAACCCTGGACAAGAGAGAACACATATACAATGATAGAAGGACGCAGGAAGAGACTCAGAAAAGAAGAGGCACAGGTAGAGAAACGGGAAAGAAGAGCCATCCCAAACAGAGAAGAATCCTGGAAAAAGAAACAACAGTTAACAGTAGAAATCCTAGCCAATGGAGAAGATTTCAATCCTCTCCAACATGGAAGAATCTCATTCTAACCCACTAAGCAAAGAAAAGAAGATATTTTGTTTTGTGCCCTAGCAGACCTTTTAGAAGTGGAATGCCCAATGTGTGAAATGCTTTGAATGCTTTGGAGGTATTTATTTAAAATCTTGAAATTTAGAAGTTTAATTTTTTATAAAATTTTCAGTCCATGTGAAGAGTTTCATATTTTGCTAAAGAATCTAAAAGTGAGCAAAATTTTGAAGTTATTTTGATATTAGGGAATAAAATGAAATCTTTCCTATTTAAGTTCTCATTAGAATGGAAAATGCAAGAAATACTAGATATTTTTTTTTAGACAGTAACATAGGGGAGGATTTAATTAAAGACCGATGAAAAAGCCATCGGGTGCTGTCTTACATAATTAACTGAACTTATGTAGTTTTGAGACATGACCAAACTGAAAATCTCATGAGTTCTGTAGATGCTTACACTCCTGCAAGGTTCTAAATTCCAGAGAGCAAAAATTACAACATAAATAGACAGAGAAAAGAGCAAAGGAGCTATTTGGAGTTAAGCTTCTCCATGAGCTTGTTAACTGCTGTTTCCAGCGCTGTAATTCTATTCCCAAAGTCTCCTGAGACGTTGGCTGCGTCTTTGAATTGTGAGTAGACAACATCTTTAAAGTAGTTCATCTCTCCTTTGGAATCCTTGAAATCGTTCTTGAGAGATCTTAACTCAGAGGAGTATTTCTTCCATTGCTTGTTGTCTTCATCAACGTTGGATCTGAGAAGGTTGCCATGTGCATCTGCTTGAAGTTTGAGGGCATCCAAGGATTGTTGGATTTCTGCAAGTCGAACTTACACAGACATTGGAGTGGACGATGAGCCCACCGATGCCATTAGAACCGGAGCGAGATGGGCAAAAGCGAGAGACAAGAGGAGAGTCCAAGGCCGATCTCCAGAAACCTGCAGCAACCCAGAAACTGAGGGAGAAACGGTAGCACCACCTGAAGACTGCTCGAGATAGGGCAGAGCTGCTCGTAATAAAGGGGAGAGAGGATCACGAGAAGAGCCTTGGAGAGATTTGTTGTATTGAGGAATCTTCAGAGCACTTAGTGTTGTTCCAGAGAGGAGACTTAAAGGCTCATGGGCATCCCGAAATCGCTTCTCACTCCGATCCTGAAAATATTTAGGGTACATTGCAGAAAGAATCTTTACCATTGACGACCAGGACACTTATGTCCAGCAAGGCAGCTTTATTGGCCTCTAGATCCGCCTGCTCATTTAGTCCACGAAGAACGTGAAAGAAAATGCTTTCCTTGAATTTTGCAACTGACAAGAGGATTTTTTTGAGGATAGAGATTAAGAAGATGTTGGATGGCAATTTTTTGGACCTCATGGCTTGAATGATCAATTTCGAATCTCCAAACACCACTAAAGAGTCTAAGTTTCTCTTTTGGGCTTCGTTGAGGCCTTGCCATAATGCCAGCGCCTCTGCCTTGTTGTTGGACATTGATCCTAGCCCCCAAGCATAGGAGGCTAAGATAGAATTTTCATCCGAAAGGAGGACCCCTCCTCCTCCTGCTAGCCCTGGGTTTCCTTTTGAGGCTCCATAAAAAAACAGGGTGCTTTTATGTAATTTGGATCTCCACATTAGGAATTCATTTTCTTCTAGACGGATTTCCCAATTAGCATGACTGGAAGTGGGAGCATAGGGGATGGAATCTGGACAACGGAACTGGGACAAACATCTTTTCTCTTGGGGATCCAGATCTCTGAAATTCTTGAGCTGGCTCTTGGTTTCTGACAATTCCCCCAGGAGGGCTTTGCACTTGGTTGCAATCTTGACACTTGATTTTTCTTCGTCCTTGAATATTCGACTATTTCGTTCCAGCCAGATCTTCCAGCAAACTGCTTTAGGGGCCCACATCCAGATTGTTTTAAGAAGGTCTTTTTTATGGAGATCAACGGGAGCGATGGTGGCCCAGGAGGCAAACAGGTCAGAAATGGGTGGGGGGATAGCGAGATCCTCAAAATTTAGAAGGAGGACCTCTGTCCAGATTTCTTGAGAGAAGGGGCAAGTTATCAGGAGATGAGTCATTGTCTCTTCCTCTGAGTGGCAGAGAGGACATCTTGAGGGACCTTCCATACCTCTTTTCTTTAGATTGTCCCCTGCCAGAATACTTTTGTGAGCAACTGTCCAGCAGAAGAGGTCGATCTTAGGAACAAACGGGAAGTTCCAAATGAAGTTCCAACTTGCTGGATTGGGGGTAGCGTAAGGCATAGAGAGGAAGGCTCTATATCCTTCAGAGGCCGTGTATCTACCTGAACGCTGGCCCCACCCTCTTTTGTCTTTACTATGCTTTGCTGTAGGCGTTTTCCCTTGGAGAAGCTGGATTAAACAGTCCTTTTCGTCATTTAGCCAGCGGGGGAGATTGTCAAAGTGCCAATCCTTCCAGATGCAGTCTCCTTCTTCCTCCCAACTTGATATGTCCCAAAGAGTTCCAATGTTGTTGTCTTTAGCCCAGGCCTTGATATTCCTTCACCCAGAATTTTGTCCCAGGGGTTGATCTCCCATGATGGAGTCCTCCCACAGCTTAATTTTCTTCCCATTTCCAGGGATCCAATGAAGGTTAACTTGGAAGAGATGAAGGACTTTGAGGCAGAGCTTGTATATGGGTGAGCCTTTCTTGCGCGGAGTTGGACTATCCAGACATCTTAGCCTTTCCCTGGGGAAGTATTTCTTTCTTAGAAATTTTTTGCTCCAACTTTCTCTTCCCGAAACCAAGTTCCAAAGAATTTTGGCCCCCATGGCCAAGTTTTGTTTGGCTAGATCCCTGAATTAAAGGCCTCCTTCTTTATATGGCATTTGAATTTTATTCCAGCTAACCAGATGGATTTGATGATGGTTTCCTTTGCCTCCTTCCCAGAGGAACTTTCTAATCAGCGACTCCATTTGTTTCAAAATAGAGGTCGGAGCAAGCAGAATGGAGTTTTGATAGATTGGAATACTCATAAGCACTGATTTGAGCAGCACTGTTTTGCCTGCTAGGTTTAACCAGTTGGAGCCCCAGAATTGGATTCGGGCCTTAAATTTGTTAATGATAGGAGTCCAATGAGCTGCTATCGAGTCCTTCTTAAAGATTGGAACGCCTAAATTGATGAAGGAGTCCCACTCGTGAACGACTTCCATGCCAAGAGTTCTGGCTATCTCCCCTAGTTCCTTTACTAAGCAGTTCCAGCCATATATCTTGCTCTTTTGAAAGTCGATTTTACTTCCTGAAACCAATTTATAAGCTTCAAGTTCTTTCTTAAACTATTTTGCCAAGAATATTCTAGCTCCACCTAAAAGGATCGTGTCATCCGCGAACTAAGCATGGTTGATGTTTTTTACTTTTTGAGCCAACCGGAGACCTAAGATCTGATTCGTCTGCTTGCTCGAGATTAACTGAAAGCTTAGGACGACAGCTTGAATTGCATAGAGAAGAGGCGATAAGGGACAGCCCTGCCGGAGTCCTCTGGACGCTTTGAAAAAGTCAGTGGATCTGCCATTTACAAGAGGAGCTATCCACGGGGAGCTGATACAGCCTTGCACCTAATTGATGAAATGAGGAGAGAAACCAAGTTTCTTCATAACTAAGAAGAGAAAATCATGTCTGACCCTGTCAAAGGCGTTGGCGAGATCAAGCTTTATCACCATTCCTTCTTCTTTGTTCTGGAAGCTAGAGTGGATAGCCTCTTGGACAAGGAGGATATTATCTTGGATCTTTCGCCCTTTAATGAACCCCCCCTGATTCTCCGGGATGACTCTGGGGAGATTTTTTTGAGCCTATTGGCAATAATTTTGGTTATAATCTTGTAACTTAAGTTGCAAAGGGATATAGGCCGGAATCTGGAGAAGGAATTGGCTCCCTTTTCTTTCAGGATTAAAGTTAAAAAGGCAGAGTTAGTGCATCCCCCAATCCCGCAGGTGGATTGAGAGTGCCTTACCATCCTTAATAGGTCCAATTTGATAATATCCCAGTAGCTTGTGTAGAATCTGGCAGTAAATCCGTCCGGGCCAGGGGTGCTATCAGGCTTCATTCTGAACAGGGCTATCTTAAGCTCTTTTAAGGAGATGGGGGCAGTGAGAAGGAGGTTATCAGCCTCTTGAATCAGGGGAGGAATGAGATCAAAGGGGTGGTCTAGAGGGTTTAAGGGGTCTTCATCAGGAGCAGAAAAAAGATCTTTAAAGGTAAGGAAGGCTGCTTTCTTTATTTCTTCAGAGTCTTTTATCAGGGAACCTTGGAAGTTGATTTCAGTTACAGCTTTGAAGCTTTTACGGGCTTCGGCTTGTTTGTGAAAATAGTTTGTGTTTTTGTCCCCGCTCTCTATCCACAACTTTCTTGTTTTTTGACGCCAGAATTATTCTTCGATTCTACAGGCTTGAAAATAGGACTTTTGAAGATCAGACTCTATGGAGAGGGTACTTTTAGAAATGGGAAGGATGTCCATGGCTTGCTGGTGATTTTCAAGGCCTTTTTGGGCTGCGATTCTACGGGAGGTGGGTGAGTTTAATTGCTTAGCCCACTTCTTTAAATCTGATTTGAGCCTCTTAAGTTTCTTCGTCCAGGAGAAGGAAGGGGAACCAGGGATCGGGTCAGACTAGGAGTCCAAAACTACTTGCTGGAAGTTTTCTTGAAGCAACCAGAGCGGGCTAAAGCGGAAGGGGATGGGACCAAGAATGGTATCAGAGGAGAGCTCTAGCAAGATCGGTTTGTGATCAGAGGTGCAATTGGGGAGTATTTTAGAGGAAGCCAAAAAGCCAGAGATGAGGAAGTCGGAATGAATGAGGAATCTGTCTAGGCGTGCTGCGATATGCCCAGGGCCCAGCCTTTTGTTGGACCAGGTAAATTTCCCTGAGGAATGCTTAATATCCATCAGATCCCAGTTGAGGATAATGTCCTCTACCCACTCTCAGGCTTGATCCCTTACTATGGAACCTCCTTTCTTCTCTTCAGCGGCCAACGTGACGTTGAGATCTCCAGCAATGATGATGTTTCTAGGAGAATGCAGGCTTAGAAACGTATCAATGGAATCCCAACAATTGCGTTTTTCAGAATAGAGCGTGGGAACATACATATTAAAGAGACTTACTTGCTGTCCAGAGTCCCGATGGAGAAAATTTGTGAAAATCAAGTGATCACTACTTTCTTCCTTGACCAACTAAAATTTGGCAGAGTCCCAGAAAGTGGCTATTCCTCCTGATGCCCCCTTTGAGCTTATTGCTTTCCCAGGGCCCTTTTTCCAGATGGCGTGTCCTGCTTGGTAGAGGATTGACTCCTCCAATTTTGTCTCCTGAATTAGCAGAATGTCCGGTTTATTTATTCTAATGATGCCTTTCAGTGCTTCTTCTTTTGATTTGGACCCTAAACCTCTGCAATTACAGGAGACGTATCGCATTTAAACTTTCTTGGGAGGGGAGGCCCCCTTGGAGGCTAGGCCTTGCTTCGATCTTGTGCTAATCATGGTTGGCAGATTTTTCTGAGTTCCTTTGGCTACATCATGGAAGGATTTGTCTTCTTTGTGCTTTTTCTTTGATTTTCGTCCTTTGGTAGATCTTAGAGGCGTTGCATGTGAGCTGCTGGATTTCGAGGCTCCTTCATCAGAGAAACCGCCTTGATCAGAGTCTAGATTAGAAGGATCCTCCTCCTGGACGATAATATTCGAAGGCTCTTCTATGAGGAGAGGAGGGATATCATCGGAGAAGGCGGCAGAGGATTCAGTGATGGGTTGCTGGGGGATTTCACCAGGTTCAATGGGTTCTTCCAAAGACGATCCGGTGATATTCCTTTCTACTGCGATTGATCCTTCCATTGCCGTGGAATGAGGAGGGGATCTCGATTTGGAGGTTGACGCCTGAATAGGTTTGGAGGCGATCCTTCCTTCTGTGGGTGCCCCTTTACTGCCTGGGTTAGGGTTATGAGCTTGCAGTCCGGGTCCTGGTCTTTTCTCTTGAGATTTCGGGGCTGTTTTCCCTTTCTTGGCTCTTTGCCATCCTTCTGTTTCGTCCCCTTGTTGATTTTTGGGACATTTTCTTTGGAAGTGGCCATGCTCATGGCAGAGTCTGCATTTGAAGGGCAGCTGCTCATAATCCAACTGTTGATAGTGATGCCATGCACCCATAGAGATCTTGATTGCTTCTGGTAGCCCAGCCTCAAGGTCCACCTCAACGCAGATTCTAGCACAGGAATATTGACCCTTGGGGTCTACCTTGTCAATGTAACGGCCAAGCCCATTCCCAATTTTTTCCAGCGATTCAGAGTTCCAGCAGTGCGCTGGCAGATTTGGAAGACGAACCCAAACAGGGACCTCCTTTGGGGAATCGACATTCGGATCAAAATCCGGAGTCCAGCGGTTGAGATACAGGCCCTGGGACCCCATGAAGTAAGGTCCATTTCTGAAAATTAGATCTCGATCTTCTTTGGAGATGAACTCGAAAATATAGAAGCCTCTTCCCACCGGGTAGTAGGTCACGCTGTGTTTCAGTTGAGGCCTATAGTTTCTTTGAATCCAATCATTAGTGGTTCTGGTGAAAGGACATAGACCCATGAATTGCCCGACCAGTCCTCGTTCCGCCAGAGCCAAAGCAATCTTAATGGGTTTTTCTTCTGGCAAGACAATTTCAAGAATTGCATCCAGTTTCTTAATGAATTTCGGGATGGGGGGTTCACCAGTTTCTTCTCGGCAAGCAGTAAGAGTCTCTTGAAAGCATATTCAGCGGAGATAGTTGGGGAGGGAGGGGATTTCCCTCCCCCTGGAGCAGCCACGGCGGCCGCTGGGCAGAGCACGCAGCAAGAAAAAAACCCTAGCTTGGAGGAGCGCGCAACTAGCAAGTCCCCTAGCAAAATCAAGAATCAGACAAGAAATACTAGATATTTTACTAAAAGATAAAGTATGCTATTAATATACATATCAATAAATTTTTGACTTGTATAATATGCGTTAAGTTATCAAATTATCAAACTAACTTAAAAAGCTTAAAAACATTTCCTCACAAACAAAGGTTCTACACCTACAGAGGTTTGGACGCAATCTGCATAAATTAACAAGGAGCTAAACCTAATATATATATTATGGCACTCCAGATAAACTGTGAAAAGTATTTTATAAAATATAATAGGGTGAACGAAAACACATATACCCATACATAAATGACCTCTCGTACAACCTAAATAAGAAGAATGAATTTTCATCATTTATTTAGTCAAAACTTGAAAAAAACACTAACTACATACAAAAATAGTAGTCAAAACTCATATGTTACTCAATTTGTCTGAATGAGAAAAAAATCTAATACTAAGTAGCATATATAACAACTTCATTTGCACATCACATAAATAACCCTGCAATGTGAAGTCTGAACATGTGATATTTAACATTTATTTTTGTTTCTCTAACTTTTCTATATAAATATATAAGAACATTTATCTATTCATTTTGTTAGGTTTGGTTTATTTCTCTATGTTCTTACAAACTAAGAGAACATTGTCTACAATATTATTGTAAATATAAATTTACAATATTTATGACTTTAAGTATGATAATCATTTATATTCAAACATCAAGAAGCATTATAAAAACACTTCTAGGTTAGTTTGTAGTTTAGTTAAATATTATTTTTCAAACAATAAATGTTTTAGGTTGGTTTGTAGTTTAGTTAGATATTATTATTAAAACCACAAGTGTTTTTTTTTAAATTGTTCTTTCAATTGTACACTTATTCTAATATGAGAAATTATTCTTCAATTCAATTTATATATATATATATATATATTCATTTTCTTGAACCTTTTATTGCACCTTTTGCTAGTTATTACTGCCATGAAGCTCACCCATCGATTGAGGGCCATAGCATTGACTCGACCTTCGGCCTTGTTGGGACGAAGGTAGGTTTTGATATGGGTTTCCACAAACGTATTTGAAGGATCGGCTATATTTGGGAGGTATGATCCTATATTTCATTTAATTATTACTACTTTCGTTACTTGCTAATTATATTATTGTTGGCTTCCAGCTGGGACAATAAACTTGCTAGGAGAATCAACCAGCCAGGGTAGATAGGACATTTGGCTTTAGGGATGGGGTAATCGTAATCATGAATGTCTTTGGCCTTTGTGACTCAAGTGAGCGAATTGAACCTTTGGAACCAAGTTCGAGAATATTCTAGACAGGAATAATAATAAGGGTTACATTTGTCGTTGTCATCAGGGTTTGATGACATGGCACTGCTAAAAGATGAGGAGGAAAAACAACTGCTACAGACAATGGAGGCTCGGAGATCTTGTGCTCTCTAGGTTAAGGAATTTTGAGGCATGTCCCATTAAGGTTAAGGTACACCAGTCTATTTTTCATCCCCATTTGTTTGCCTTTATTTGATATATGTTGTTGCTATTATTTGCATTTTCCATGTCAAATTATATACTTCTTCTGTCCTTTTTAATACCTGATTGTCATCCAAGCATTTGTGTGTATGTTTATAGATTTTCATAGGTTTTCACATCCAAGGGTTTGTGTGAATGTTTATATATTTTCATAGGGTTCATTTCCATTACGCTGATTGCAATGGCTATCGGCATCTTTTTCGATTGCGAATTATTTGTGGATATTTTTTTGTTAATCCTAGGATTGCAAAACTTGGTTAATGCATGGGGATTCTATGAAACCATGCATGAGAAATCAAACCCTATATTAGGTATTATTGTTTAAACCCAAGCAATGCATTTATCCAGTTTACCAAGTAGTTGTCCAGTTCATGCAGGATGGGTCAGTTCGAACTAGTGTACGCTTCCTACAGGACCAGGAATTCCTTCCGGTAAAGTGCAATAATTGAAATGATACTTTGTTCAAATAACTATATTAACAAGGTTGTACACACTTGCTTCAGATTGACATTTCAGGCCCCTGTAGTTATTTCCCTCAATTACACCTATATTTCTTCCCTTCAAAGGCACCAGACTCTCTTTCTTGTTGCTTTATCGGCTTTTCCTTACTTACCATAAGACACTTAGCAAAACCCAAAGATGAGTTAAAACCTCCAACCAATCCGTTGAACCTGACCAGCCTTACGGAGACACCAACCAGAGAATAATCGACTTGCCGAATCTGATAGTAAGTTAGCCAACCAAGCATATGTATTTCCTTAAATTCATAGAAGCAAGTCTCAATAAAATAAGGGAGGGCCTTCCTCAATTCCTCTGGCAGGAGCAGTAAAGGTATAACCTTGTCGTATCTCAGTGGAATACTTGAAAGAGAGTTATGTCTTGATTTCTCAATTCTACGCCTTGGCACGCATGTTGCTTATTTTCATGTTTACCTTAGCAGCAACCCCATCTTACTCAGAAACATCTAAGCATAGTTATTACCCCAAATGGTATTTGTGTTGGTACTGGAGCAACAACGACACTATTGGTAAGGAAGGATATGCCTAACAGATGGGCCTGACAGATTCTATTATTCATGCCAGCCAGGATGCAAGTTTGTGTTTTTTGTGTGTTTAAACCCAAGCGATGGATTCAGTTGTGTTTCAAATTATAGTTTTATGCCTTTTGTTGTTATATTTAGATTCCCACTCATTAATGTTCATATTGTCCTTCCTTTGCTGTTATTAACATTTTGGCTTATGTTACAGGTATGATGCTGCAAAAGAAGTAAAATTTAGAACTATGAAAAATGATTCTGACATTGCTACCCCATTTACATCTATGAAACATCTTATAGAAGCTGCACAAGCTAAGGGGGAGCATGCACATTCTGCAGCTCTGCCACCTTCTATTTCAATTGAAGAAATTGATAATTCTATTTAGTTTATTTATATCCCTTCACCAATCCAAAGGAGTAATTCAGATCACATATCACCACTCCAACTTCACTTAGATGGTAAGGAAACTAAGGATACAAAGGATGACATTGCCCATACAGAATCAAGAAGTCCCAGAGTTAATGTGCAGCAGTGGGGTCTGCCAATTAACATTTACTGACTTTTATATATATCACCATATTTCCATCGACATCTATTTTTACTTAGCTGGTTATATATATATATATATATATAACATTAATAATTATGAATTCACAAAATGATTACATGAAGAGGATACATTCTACTATTATTACGTTATATTATTTGTGTTTCTTTATATATAAACATGTTCATTAAGATTTGGAAACTTAGAAAGAATTAGATGGTGAAGATTGTGTTCTATCGATAAGAGGAAAATAAAATAAGAACCAGTTACAAAGAAACACTAACAAAAGATGAATTATTTCAATTTACCAGTTTAAAAAGTAAATAAATATTTTCAGGATCTGGAATCAAGTGAAGGAAGAAGGTAAAATAAGCTCATAGCAAAAATCGGTTTGAGGGACACTTAGTGGAGATACAGAAGCAATAATTGCCGGTGACACTTTTGAAGGAATGCTAGATACAATGTCAAGGATGAAGGAAAGTATTGGTGGAGCATCGCGTCATGCTATTTGAAGGAAATATAGATTCACTGGAAATATAGCCTTGCTAGTGAGGTAAGATTGATATCTGTTATTAACTTGTTTTCCAGTATGGTAAACAAGCAGCTCATTTTATTTTTGTTTACTGTGGTTTTTTTACTTTTGGGAAATTAACCATGAAAATTGTCAAGATGAGACTGAAGAATGAATATCTTGCATACATATGAGGATAATTTTTGCATTCATAGTGGCTTATGGGGATCTTTTTTGCATTCACAGTGACTTATGACAATCCTATACATTGGGTATTTATGAGAAAGTACAAATTGTGGTCTCAAGCATTATTACATATATAAATATATAGCACGTGACTCTGAATAAATCTCTTCCATAACTTGTAGTTTGTGAAATACTAATCATGCTAAGTAATAAGGCAAGTCATATATCTCATTATAAGTAAATGTAGGTGTGTCTTGGCCTTGGATGTAGATCGGCTAGAAGTAATGAAAAGAGAAGGGTAATAAAACACATGAATATGTCAAAGGAACTATCAAATAGGACCTGATCCCGGTATAATCTCAAACTAGATCTTACCCACTTC
Organism: Pseudotsuga menziesii; assembly: GCA_001517045.1. Taxonomy (NCBI): domain Eukaryota; kingdom Viridiplantae; phylum Streptophyta; class Pinopsida; order Pinales; family Pinaceae; genus Pseudotsuga; species Pseudotsuga menziesii. The sequence goes on along the minus strand of LPNX011174097.1, from coordinate 31,390 downwards.
TTCTCCATCCACTAGTTCTCTCTTTCCTTATGTTATATGACCATCAATTTATCCAATTATATCACCTGTGCTTTCCATAAATTGGAATTGTGCTTTTCTCAAGCCCTCCCTATTATTCGATGATTGTTCACCACAATTAATATGATATCAATGTATAGATAATACATCACATAGGAACAAATATCTATAGATACAGATATTTCTCTATCATCTCTAGCTTATATACACATTTAAATGTGTCCATATCCACATAACAGGGCCGAGTTTAACAAAGAAAATTTTATTTTAAACATTAAATTTGAATTTGAACTTTTCTTTTTACTTCAATTTTTCATCCAATTTTTTTCTTTTCTTAAGACCTCATGTATTTTTATCATATCCATATTATAGGGCCAACTTCAACCAGGCAAGAAAAAATTATTTTGACTTTTGAATTTTTAAATTCAAAATTGTCATTTGAATTTTTGTATTTTAAATATTAATTTTTTTTATTTTCTTTAACTTCAATTTGTCATCCAATTTTTTTATGACCTCATATATTTTTATTTTTGTTTTTGTTTTAAACTTGTCCACACATAGTCAAACCTTAGGGTTTGATTAAACTTCACCAAAATAGAGTGTCCTACACACTTCTTAGGGTTCAAAAATTATTAGGTGTCTTGACCACATCAATGGGCATCAAGGTCTTCATTAGTTGTTCAAACACCATGCTAAATTTGTGTGTGGATGCCACATCAACCATCGTAGGATTTCTCCATATCTTCATCTCAATGAATTCTTTACATGTGGACTTCAATAACGATATGGTCGCCAAAGTTATCATCCAGCTTGTGGGATTGGTTGCAGGAGTTCCACACACATTTCAAAGGCTTATAAATCTTTGTAGCTTCATATTCAACAAATGACCACATAATGGGTCATTTGTACCTATCATGGACCCAATCTATTAATACGTCTTCCTTAAAAGAGGGTTAGTCAATTATATCAATAAGAAAACCATTAAAGGGACAAGTTCAACATGTCAAGGACTTCATCATGGTCTCCACCATATCTTCATCATCACATGACTAAAGACCTTAGATGTGAACACCAAGGTCCAACATACTATGATAAGTGTGGGTACCGAGACTTGAGTCTCTACATCATCAAGCTTGTCCACTACATCAGATTGGTGGAATTAATGACAACTGAAAGGGCCATGCAAGTCACATGTTGGCATCAATGACAACTCAATCAACAATAACATTCAATTTGGGGCAATGTGTTAAATTCTAAAATTTGTTAAAACCATTGGAGAATTTTTTTTCTTGCTAGTGAAACCAGATAATTGTTGTATCAAAGCATTTCCATCCTAGAAGTGCAAAGGCCAAAACAAAAATCCATGACCCACAGTTTAGACGTTAAAGAATAAATTATTTCATCCATGCATTCTTCAATGATCACACTTCCCTCTGCTACTTGCTGCACTTCTTTGAGTAGGCATCAACTTCCACATTTTGCTCACTATATACATGAATAAAAGAAATTGTCTTGAACAAGCTTGCTATTCATTTTGTCTGATATCCTAGAGGCCTGAGGTTTATATCTAGATTATGGCATGTACCTTGCATCTACTTAATCACAAGGTTGAAGTCACTATAGACCCGTAACTGCTTTACATTATTCTCTATGTCACATTTGAGAAGAAGCATTAATGGGAATCAGTTATGCAAAATTATCGGATCCTATGCTAAGGCTAGCGGCCAACCATCCATCTTAATTGTGTGATTCTTGGTTAAAAACAAAATACAACCTGCAGTGCTACTATTCGAAGGACCTTTCCTTACTCCATAAAATAACCTCATACCTACTCATTAATGATGACCAAATTCTCCATTTTCCTCTCTTTTCTTGAATTATTGGAAGCATGTAAGGATTAAGCTATAGCCACGGATATGATTTGATAAGAACATTGGAATGAAGGTACAACAACTTTTTCCACAAATAGCAATTAGTTTCTTCCTAGGTACAAATCCCATATAGTCAGACATGGCATAGGTTTGTATTCCTTGAGCTCTTATTGTCTCATCCAACTTTTCAAACATTATTCAAGAGAGTTCCCAACCCATCTATTCTTCGCTCTTTTAAATTGCTCCACTTCTAACCAGACCTGTTTTGTATATTTGAGCATTTGATGAGCAAATGATCTATTGATTTTTCATGTTCTCTATATAAAATACATACTCTAGGTTGGTGCCTAGCCTCCATTGCATAACTTCCCAAGTTAAAACCTTGTTCGCAATTGATAGCCACATAAAGATTGTTGTTTTATGGGGGCTTTTATTTTCTATAATTTCTCACACCACCAAGATGTGTGTTCAAGAGGAGAAGAAAAAATTGCTTGGTACCCCAATTTTGCTGAATAAAACCCAAGGCTTGATTCTTTGACCATACCTTTGAATCTTCTCCCTCCTAATTCTAACATGTCTTTTATGAATATTATCCACGTATGCATTCCATGTATTTTCATTTCAGCATCTATCTCCATTCTATCTGACGTCATCCAACCCTATTGCCATATATTTGTGGCCTATGAATTGGCAATTTGTTTGAGAGTGTCTATACCATTTGTTTGTCCTAAAATATGTTCTTGACTGCTAGAGTACAAATCTTAGGCATCTGAAATGGATGAATGAATTTGAGTGTGGTAAATGGATCACTATGATTGAATGAGAAAATGAGAGGGCAGTTAGCTAACTGTAGATCAGAGATATTCCATTGGGTAAGGAGTCAAAACTTGAATTTCAATGGTTTATAGCGAATAACTGTCTAGATAACTTTCTAATAACTTTGAGGTAAGGTAAACATCATGTTCAATGCATAAAGTGATGAATGACATCTTGAAATGAAGAAACAACCTACTGCACAAGAGGCATCTATCAAGGATGAATCTCTAACACAAATTTAAAAGATTAACTTAAAGAATGATTATAAACAGAGCATCCAATAGCGATGAATTCTAAAAACAACCATGTACACATAACAAGTATAATCATAATGGAGAGGAGTACCCAACAGATGAATTCGTTCACCAAACAGAGTATACTGATAGAAGAACATTCCTAGATCAAAGTCATTAAGATGACACATCATCTTATTACAGTTTTTTTTTCCAGTCCAACAAAACTAATTGCATTACTAATGGAAGAAACTTTAGACAAAGAAGGCATTGAGGAAGAGAAAGGAATTGTGGTTAAATACATTTTGGAAGAAGGAGAACTAGTAAAAGAGAATAAGGAAAAAACCAAAGTGATATGTTGTTGAAGTTAAGGCACACAGGAGTCCAGATTCTTGATCTCCTCAGAGTGATTTCCCTAGCAGTTCTAGGTCTGTATTCCTTTCCCCTTTTATTGAAATGATCTGTGAATGTCATGGAAGTGTTATTAAGGTCTATCATTTTGTTTCTGATATTATCTTGGCATTCTTTAGTATATATATTACCCCATATAGTTTGGTGTTGTATAATTGTACGCTCTGCACTTTTTTGTCTTGTTAATTTAATAAATGGAATTTTCTCTCCAAGGAGTCACAGCAGGATCCCTCAAAAGAGTTTGAGCAAAATCCCTAGAAGAATATTGAGAAGAAGCCCTAGAAGGAGCTTGAACAGGAGCCAGAGTGAGAGTCCTAGGAGAATCTCAAGCAGGAGCCTAAGTAGAAGTCCCATAAGAGTATTGAGTACAATCCCTCGAATGAGTTTGAACAGGATCCTAAGTGTGATTTTTCGCGGGGTTGTAAGCAGGATCCGAAGTTGCAGGGCTTTGAGTATGAGCCTAAGTGTGATTGCTCGTAGGCCTTTAAGTAGGAGTCCACGAATGATTTTGAGTAGGAATTCATGACAAAACCTAGATCAAATTCCTTTGAAAAGTTGAAGCATGCCTCCAAGCAGAAGGTTGTCAAGAGGATCAAGTCATAGTCCTGTTGGTGATAAGAGTACACTTCCCCATCCTAATCAAAGTTAGACTGTTGTTAGAATTCCTATCCCAGAGGGCACACCTAAACGTGTGAGAAGAGGTTGTGGATTCATATAGCAGTACTCTTATGCTTGATGTTATCTTACACCATCTCCAAATTTCTCTCCCCTAAGGTCTCATCGCCTCAGTGAAAGGAATATTTCTGAAAGGGACAGGTTTGTACACATTCATGAATCCTCATTAAATTTCCAAAGTTGGAAGGAATTTCTAATAGAATAATTTTATTTTGCTGTGGTAGATATTCAAGTTATAGGATTTATTTCGAGTGCTCGCCACCAAGACATTATAGAAACCCACCAAGAGGAAGGACTCCTCCAAGGTTAGAAAGCATTATATTTGTTGCAGTGCTTGAAGAAATATGTCCTGAATATGATTTTAGCAACCTCTTTTATAATATTTTTGTCAAGGATATAGTTCTTTTTGTTATTATATGCATTTTTCGTTAAACAAGGCGTTCTCTTGGAGTTATGTTCACCATAAATATTTGACCTCTTAAGATGCTTTATTTAACACAGGTACAGGAGGAGCATGAGTCGAAGCATGAGTTATAGCCTTGTAGCTTAACCGAAGAAGAAATCAAAGTATCAGCCATAGTTGTAGTCCTATATATGAGCGCCCTATCATGATTGTATTTTGTTGAGTATATCTAATTCTATTGCTTCTCTGGGCGTTTCAAATCATGCCTAGTTTTCCAAAGAAAAAGATAAAAAAGACATCCTCATCCTATACTCTATGGCCCCATGAATATGCTTATATCCAATGCTGTTGGGGATCTTGTAGATCTCTCGGTGGAAGCATTGCAACATCACCCTAGGAAGCGAATAAACATTATGAATTGGCATCACAATATATCCTAACCATTTGTTCTTGTGGATACTCATTAGCTTGATGGAAGAAGGAACTTTGCTCATCCCATGGTGGATAGAATCCATGTGAAGCACCAACTATTGGGTTGATCATCCCCTTTTGATTCTCCTTATTGCTCCACTTATACATGGATCTAGGATGATCATGCTTATCTACTATATCCTTGGGGCCCTTGGAATCCACACTAAGACAATTGTTGTTAATAGGTCTCATATAGTGGTAAATTTACGGTTGCTAGGGAATAGTGATTTTGGAAAATCCATTAATCCAATTTCTCGAGTTTTGTTTAAAATTCCTAGAAAATGTTTATGGATTTCATAATCTTCTTAATCATATATTGTGAACTTATACAATCTATCATCCTTTTCCAACCATTAGATATTCAAAGTTGTGTATTGATCCTTTTTACCATTATAGAGGAATCTGTAAGTTAGGTTCTGAAATTATTAAAGGGTGCTAGCTCAATGGAAGAGCGCTTACCTTACAAGCAGGAGGTTGGTGGTTCGATTCCTCCACGCCCTAATTATATTATAATGTCAGTTAAAAATAACTAAATTTGTAACTAACAAATAAGAGATAAGTGACCAAACACTAAGAGATAAGTGACCAAACAAAATGACCAAAATTCGTATATAAAATTATTAAAACCGACTAAATTAGTGACAAAAAATGAGAGATTAGAAACTAGGCATTGAAAAGGATGCAACACATGGCGCTAATGATGAAGCCAAACATGGCATTGATATGGTAGAAAAATAAGGCGTGAAACTAGGCATTAAAAAGGACGCAACACGTGGTGCTAATGAGGAAGCGAAACATGGCATTGATATGGTAGCAAAAGAAGACGTTACTTTGGATGCAAAACATGGTGTTACATAGGAAGCAAAATATGGTGCAACAATAGAAGAAATATTTGGCGTCATTTTGGTAGCAAAACACAATGTTAAAAAGGAAGCAAAAATTTGTGCAAATTTGGAAGCGAAAATTGACACATATTTGGAAGTAAAACATGGTGCAAAATGGGATGCTAAAGTGGTTGAAAAAATGGATGCAATATTGGATGCTAACATGGTGTTATTGGGGATGCAAATATGGCACTAACAAGGATGGCATTTAAGAAGCAAAATATGACGTTATTTAGGAAGCAAACCTTGACGTTGTGTAGGAAGCAAAGTTGGACGCTATTCTGGGCAAAAAAATAGACATTATTTTGGACGTCATAAAGGATGCTATCTAGAAAGCAAAAAAAGACGTTCTTTGAGACACTTTAAGTTTTGTCCATGATGCGTCTCATTTAGCGTCTAGTTTGGCCACTCAATGTAAAAAAATTACACTAAAAAGGGACGCTAAATGGGAGGCTAATTCAAGGATTTGTTGTAGTGATATATATATATATATATATACTAGAATCGTGTTTAATACTTAGTATTAAGGTCATGATTTCCAAGTATAGAATCTAGAAGCATAAATAATATCAATTGTATTGATTGAGCATTACAGTTTTTGAGCAGTGATTTATAGAATACTTAGCATCAAATTTACATGTCAATGGTTCAAACCCTATGAACCCTTGATAATCACAGGACATCTATATTACTACAAGAGTATTAAAAATATCAAATTCTAAACAACAACCAGACAAAGAATCTCTAAACAGCCTTACAACTTAACTTTGTTTTCAAAAATTATATAACTCAAATATTTAACAGAACTATTATTACTATGGCCTCACGGCCTAAAACCCTAGTTACAGTTATTGTTCACTAAGCCTCAAGAACTGAGTATTAAACAACCAGATTCAGAGATCGAATCCTACCGAGTGCTTCGACTATCTAAATCATAGCTACATTACAAAGGATTTACAACCCATCCCAATACTATAATTATTTTACTTTAAACTTAAAATACTAAATCGAGATCATCGATAGGCCACAAATCTGGTTGTAGGATGAAGGCCATCTTAGTATTAATATCCACAATTTTAAACATAAAATTATAGAAGAAATCACAACAGTCTTACGGGTTATATTAAATAATTATTATATGAACACTAGCATCCACTTAAACCTTATATTGACTTGACAATGGCCTCACAACCCTTTCTCAAATCAAAACAAAACAGGGTAATGGTCTTACGGCTGTATTTAGTTTTTATAAAATAACGAAGCTACAAAATTTTAAACGAAACATGATTTTGTAAATACATCAACAAAATTCCTCACGGGTTTCTTTTTAAGGAAATCCAATATTTACATTTTGGAGCAACAGTCATACAACTGTTCAAACACAACAATAAAAAAAAATGTAAACCCTGTGACTATTTTTACACTAAACAAACATTGCACATTCACTTCAACTCCATGGTCGAAGAGTTTTCCCTTCAATTTTCAAATGTAAATGCCTCACGGCTATACCAAAGAAAATTACCACTTCCATGCCACAAAACACAAACACGGAGATGGATTCGTAGTCCATGCCATGAAAATGTAGGTCAAGCCATGGTGCCACAAGTCATGGAGCCATAGAAAAGCAAGGTAATGGGTCTTACCCAAACTCTAACTCTTTATCCACATACTATCCATCCAAAATATAAGTGCAATAGCCCGTACTCGAGAGCCCCTGCACATAAACACGACAGAGGTCATTATTTGAAACACAAAGTAACTGACAATAGAAGAATGATAAATTCAATACTAAGGACTTACCTTTTGAAAAGTTTATCAAGGTCGATCTTCACAACAAGAATCTAGTCACCAACGTATAACCACAGCCACGCAAACGAGCATCATTTGTGTAGACAAGGGTGAAGGGTGTCAAGGGTTGAGCACCTCGTCTCCTCCACCAATGATTACACCATCAAAATACATAACAATGTAGATAGAGGTTGATCGAAGTCGTGCAAATAACTAAAAGAACAGTGTAAATGCCAAATAATAACGACAAGACAAACATCATTTTTCCAAGCTCATTAAACCCTAGGGTTTATGAGTTTACAAGTAAGTGTTCATAGTTGTAATCCGTAAACCTTCGCATGATCAATTTAATGCAGTGCGATGGAAAAATATTACCACCATTACCATATAGTTCCACTACCATTTCATTGCTCAAGATGACAACACTTTTTGATATGCTTTTATTTTATGTCTAAGGTAAGCTTTCTTTCCCTAGGAAAAAGTTCTTAGACTTTGCTTAGGATTAATTAGAATGCCTAGCTTAGGATTTTTGTTTACCTAGGTGCTTGTAAGCTCTTCCTAATCAACACCTGCACAAGGATACATAGGTGTTGCGTTAGCCTTAAGAAGCTAAGTAAGAACTATGACCCCTTTCCCTAACATAAAGGTAGGGTCAATGGCTGAGAAGAACATAAAAAACATCCACAATAAATTCAGCTGATAGAAAATAAAAGTAACATTAACGATAAGTAAGTAGTGACAATATAGCATTACGTTGCATAAAAAAAGTGTTGTCGCAAAAAGAACCTTCTGTTTAAAAAACTATACAAATTTTTTTGCAGGTACTATGAGTATAATTTATCCTTCATATCTTGCAGTCAGACCTAATACACATTCTTATTCATTGTCACAACTACTAAAATGTAAAGTTTAACATTTTATGAATTTATCTTTCTAGGAAATTACAGATTAACATATATTAATTTATTTTATTTTACATAAATTTGGAGATGTTACAAGCCAAGTCTTACTTTCTCCATAACCCTCGAGCATGCTTATTGAGCCACAAGGACAAAATACGATCAATGCACCATCTCTTTGAATCAATAGATCAATTTCACATCCATCGCTAGCCTCCTGCTTGCTTGATTGACATACTATTTTCTAGTATTTTTCCTAAGACTTGGTCATTCATGAGTCTCATTCTATTTAGCACTCCATAAGGAGTCTTGAATTTTGGAAAATATTTCTTCTGCATCACTTGAGTTCTCACTTAGCAGCTTTCCCCAGTTGTCTTTTTCCCTAGTGGGTTAGCAAATAGTTTTTCAAGAGCAACTTCAGTTTTGATTCCTCTCATTAGTTAAGTTATCAAATAAAAATAATCCATTACATTCATTTTGACTTTCTAGTCAAAATATTTAAAGAATAAAATAAATTTTCCAAGTAATAATAAATTACAATTATTTGATGTATTACATTAAAGGAATAAACAAGTGGCACTTTGAGTTTTGTGAAGATTTCTTGGTAAATATTTAAAAGGGAAGGTGCACTTAAATGGCACGACTTTATGCCAATGTTTAGTTTTAAGAGGATTATGTTAATGTAACTAACCTCACAGAATTCTAGAGCATTAACATGGGTGAGTGAATAGAGATTAGCACATAAAATAAGTGGTTCACGCCAACAAGGGGCTACACCCACCGAAATTTGTTAATCTTTTTATTATTTTTAACCAATAAGGAAGATTACAATCTGCAACACATCTAATGCATTTTTTTAAATTTTCTTCTCCATTATTCCAATAATTATTTTATCTCCACAATGTTCAATAATAAGAGCTTTGAGCTCTTAATACACCATTCTTCTGAGGGTTTTATGACGAATTTAGCTTCTTCAAGCTAATCACTTAACTTTCCATTCTTCTTTGAACCCCGTATTAATGTTTTTCCTCTATATATTAACAATATAAATTATTGACTCAAGCTATAACTTTCCAAGTTCCATTCTATCTTTTTAAACTATTACTTTTCAAATTCAACTAATTTAATCTAATACAATCAAAAGCATACATAAAAAATAAATATGGTTATTACATTTTTGGGATGAGAAGACTGGACTCTCATCTTTGGGGAATCATTCCTGTTCACGCCATATTTTCCTTTTAAAAACAATGTCTGAAGTGGGTCTATATCTTCATTAATGGTTGTCTATCTAACGAAAAGTCAAAGGCGTAGAACACATTCATATGTCTTTTAAGTACATCAAAATAAGGTTCCAAAGTGTGGTTCCCTTCTACACTCGCAATAAACATTATATAAATGAAATCCAAGGGCGTGGGGGTTCCCTTCTATACTAGCAATAAACATTTTTCAGTCGAAAAAAGACATTCCTTGGTATTCATTGAATCAAAGGAATTTTTTACATAATCGTGATATGCAGACTTACATACTACACAGAACAACAATAGTGATATCAGTCCAAACATGGACAACACACAGCAAATACAGACCCATCCTGACAAATAAAATACAATACATAATATAATGCAAAATACCCACAGTATATCATACTCAAAGCACTTTGAATTCACTACAATAAGAACCCCCTCATATGAAGGCTACCATAAATACAATCATCAATGTTCCTAAAGAAAATAACAGGACCCCCATAAATCTGATCCAAGGAGGGGATGAGTCTCTAATAATCAGTAATAGCTGCTTAACAAAAACCTGAATATATCTCAGTGAAACTGGTGAGATCAACTGTAATAGAATGAGCATATCCTAAAAGAGCTGAGATGAGATTTCCCCAATAATCTCATTCCCAAAATATTCAGTGAGTAAGAGATGGCCCGTTGCCAAGTGCAATCCCTCCTTTGATAAGATGTCTGCCCTCCTGTTATGTTCCCTATAAACATGACTGAGATCCACCCACATGAAAGAGGACATGAGAATCCTAGTATTGAGGCACCAGGCCTCAAGATTCACCATATCCAGGGTAGATTCCTTTTTAGCCCAATTTATAATCACAGAGGAGCCGCCAAAGATATGTAGGTACGGTAGCCCAATATCCTTTGCGACCCATAGTGATGCCTAAAATGCTAAGAGCTTAGCTCTGGTGTTAGTACATCTGCCACATCCGAGCTTGAAGGTAAGTAGGTGAAGTTCATTCAGCCAGAGACAGAATCCCGCACCCCCCAAATTTTTTGCACCCGCACCATCAAAAAAGATCATAGGATACACCGAAGTGGGAGACTTCCCAATGTTCCTGCTTCGCAATAAACATTATATACAAAGACAGCTAAGGGCGTGGACTCACTCAATTTAATCGGGTCAACGTAAAATATTTCAAAAGAGTTTTCATTCTACTGAAACCGTAGTAGAAATAAATAAACTATAAGGACTCTGCTCCACTAAATTATGATGGTCTTGAGCGCTCTTAATTCTGAGTGGTCTTATGCATGCTCATACCCTAAGATATCGGTTAGAGCTCAACTCTGTAATACAGTGAGAAGGTGTCCGATCTTTCTCGTAGGGCACGATTCTTAAATATAAAAAAGAAAGCATAAATAGGTGATACGCTCATAAACAATTATAACTTACCTCTTTTAACTTTTGGCTTTCTTGTAAAAAAACCATTAAGAGCAATGTATAAAAACAAACTTAAAAATGGGAAATGAGTCTTTATATAGGCTAAGGTCATATATATTGGAGTTTGTTAAAAAGGATTCGAACACAATATTTATAGAAATCCAATTTAAATTATATTTTTGAAAATTAAATTATCAATAATTTTCAAATTTAATTTAATTTATAAATAATTTTAAAATGTTAATTTAAATTTATAAATATTAATTTTTTATATATTTATTTAATTATTTAGAATTTATATTTTAAAATAGTAAAAATAAATTTAAGTAACTTTTAATTGTTTAAATATAAAATATAAATATTAAAAAATTTATGATATTTTCAGGTAAGAAATTGTTATAACTTTAAAATATCAATCTAAATGATTTATTAATATTAATTTAATTTTATTATTTTATATTTTCATATATTCAATTAATTATAATTTTATATTTTAAAGTAATAGAAATAAATTTAAGTAGCTATTAACTTTTTAAGTATTAAAAATATAAATATGAAAAATTTTATAATATTTTTAATTATAAAAGTTTATATAACTTATCTTAGTTTAAAGTCCATCATTCTTCAAAGAAAGAGGTGGTTAAAGATAACTATCGATATTAAAAAAAGTGCTTAAGCATATCTATCCATATAAAAAATAAATATATATAATATGTTAGGGAATAGATCAAACAACAATGTTGTTTTACCATATAAAAAATGAATATAATATATAAGAAGATAAATAAAAAAATGATGTGTTCTTAGTACATAGATATTAAATATAATGTGTAAGACTATAGATAAAAAATAATGTTCTCTCCATATACAAATAAAATATAATAATGTAGAGAATTTTTATAAAACTTTTTCGAAACCTAATATAATATTTTTTTTACTATATAATTGTAATATATATATATCTATATATATAAAAGGAATAAAATATAATCAGGGACATAATTTTTAGAATTTTTTATTAAAGTTATTTTAAAGTTAGGGAATTGATATAAATTTAATATAAAAGTAGAACAATATCTTAATTATGAGATATTTTAATATAAATCTATAAGTATATCTTTGATTCATTTATATTAATAGTTTATACCAAAATGGAATATTGAAATTTGGTGAAAGGGTTATGAAGTGATGGATAGTATAATTCTCAGTTATCAAAATGCATGTAGAATTCAAATCTACGTACAAAATATAATTCTCTTGATAATAAACAATTAGTAATTTAGTGAGTAACCTGTCATTATCGTTGAGAAAACAAAGATGAAGTTGTCGTTTATCCCAACGAACTCTTAGAGAAACCGAGTCTTAGTTTCTCCATAACCCCCAAAAATGTTTGTTGACCACAAGGACAAAATAAGATAGATGCACCATCTCTTTGCATCAATAGATCAATTCCCGAGCCATCACCAACCTCCTGCTTGCTTAATGGACATACTATTTCTATTGTTTTCCTAAGACTCGGTCATTTATGAGTCTCATTTTGTTTAGCACTCCACAAGAAGTCTTAACCTAATTTTGGGGAAGATTCCTTCTGCATCAGTTGAGTTTTCACTCAACATCTTTCGCCACTTGTGTTTTCCCCTTATGGGCCAGCAAACACTCTTTCAAGAGCTACTTCACTTTTGATTCCTCTTAGTATTTAACTTATCAAATAAAAATAATTTGTTACATTCATTTTGACTTTCTTGTCAAAATATTTAAAAAATAAAAAATATTCCAAGTAGTAATAAATTACAATTATTTTATGTATTACATTAAAGTAATAAACAAGTGGCAGCTTGAATTTTGTGAATAGTTG
>LPNX011174080.1:161745-187197 GCA_001517045.1 Pseudotsuga menziesii | reverse complement strand
ATATATATATTCACTTCATAGTTTAATAGACATTTAACACTTAATGAAATCATCTATCTAACAACTGCCTTCTTGGAAGCCACACTTCACCTGACCGTAAGTTTTGTTCATAAACCTCTTAGCAAAACTCCAGCCCCAAGCTGAGACACATACATTCACCACTAGACATCTCACTAGGCTCATGCATCTAAAAAATTCTCACTTGACAATCAGGATTTACTGGCTTGCTAAGTTACTACCAAATTCATGTCAATCATGCAAATTACCCCCCTAGCTTCCTTCAACTAGGATCATAAGTGATGAATGCCATTTCCCTCTGTACCTAAATTCCACTAAGGCAATCTCCTACATTGTCTCCATCTCATTGGAGAAACCAAAGGCAAAACAAGGACAAGGATAATTACAACCAAAGGCTTGTAGGCTCAGGTTTGGGAACTTGATTTGCCACCAACCCCACTACCACTGCACATCAATTGGATTGGAAACTTCACTCTGGTTCTGGATGTGATATCTCAGTCTTCCTACGATGCCAAAGGATAGATATCCCAATGAATTCCAAAATTCTCCCTAGGATTTTTCGCAATACCTTCTTGCTTCTCTGCATGGTGATTTTTTTTTTGAATAGTTCTTCTAGTTCACTCATTTCCCAGCATTCTACTCTCTATCTCTCACCCTTGCTTATCTTCCTAACTCCTTTTTTCTCTGTTCCAACATGACCAGTCCCCCAACTCATGCTCTCTTGGACCGTTTTGGTTTTCCCACTGCTTGAACAGTTATGATGTGCTCGTTCTTCATCCCACAGTGCCACGTTGTGCCCCCACCCTGGTCCTTAACCACAACCCCGATTCCTCTCTTCCCATGCACACGTTCTTCATATGCACCACTTGTCAAAAGGTTTAATTTTATTGATCTTCTTTTAATCCATCACCAACACCAAAATTTAGGTTACAATATTTATATAAGGGGATTAAGATTTAACAAAAATCACAAGGTCTTCAATGAAGTTTATAGGGTTAAAATGTTATAAGCTTATCCTCCCCTAGGATATTACAACCCCCCCCCCAACCTATCTTAGGTGAATACATGAGTACATGATCTTTTATCATTCTGACTCATCCATGGCCAATTGTATATATTTTATTAATATTTAAAATACGCAATGAGTTCTATCACATGGGAACTCATAGTCATTTGCATAATTATACTTATCCAACTTGGGTTTTAGTCCAGGGGTGTTACATCCAAAAAATAACCTTGTTTCTATGAGTCCATATGTTCCAAGAGACAAAACAAGGCTATTTTTTTATGTAGAGGAACAATATTTTTCAAATCACTGATACTGACAATCACCGAGCTAGACTGCAAATGAATCGAAATCCTCAACAATTTTCTAACATATGACCAAACTCAATGAAAGAATTCACAATGGGCCAAGAGATAATTAATGGACTCATTATCGTTTTTGTAAAGAGGACAAGTACCTGGACCAACTCCACCTCTTTTATGAAATTTCTCCCAAGTGAGAGCTTTGTCTTCTAGGGCCAACCATGAAAACAAAGGCATTTTAAGGGGACATTGCAACACTAGAATGGAAATTCCAAAATATATATTTTATTTATTAAATTGATGATTTTTACAAGGAGTACAATGTGGCTTTATACAAATCAAGGGTCACGATTAAATGATGTGACATATCAAGTCATTCATTAATAAATAACAAATTACTAACTAAGTGACTAAACTATTTAGTTTTACTACAAGCCATCCCTCTCTGGAATACTTTGTCCATGAAGTATTGGTAAGGATGGGTGGCGCGAATGAAAATCTTCATTCTCTCATTCGGCTTCATCATCTGGTAAGTTTCTCCACTTGATAATGTATTCATTGTTTGATCTAAAGTGAAGTATTCTGTTTTTCATTTCCAAAATGCATTCTGGTTCCAACACTAATTTTCCTTCATCGTCTAACATGGGAAATTTAGTTTGTATGTGAGTGGAAGAGACCAATTTCTTATTTAGGCATGACACATGGAAGAAGTAATGTATTTTTCTTTTATTTGGGATGTCTAGAGCATAAGCCACTTGTCCCACTCGCTTTCGAACTTGATATGGGCTATAGAACTTGGGTGCAAGTTTTTATGATTTTTAGAAATTTTTAGTGAAACTTGTTTGTACGATTGAAGGCAAACAAACACCCAAACACCCTCTTCAAATTCTCTATCGGTTATTTTTTAGTCTTCTTGTTGTTTGATGTGGTTTCTTGCTTGTTTGAGATGGCTCTTCAAAATGCAGATGACCTCATTGGATGTCGCTAGGTAATATCTTCTATTGGAACTTTGAAATTGTTGATGACATATTATCTTGTTGTAGGAGGTGGATACCCATATAAGGCTTCAAAAGGTGACATTTTTTGATGTATGATATGTACTATTGTACCACCATTCTGCAAGGTGTATCCATTGTACCCATTGAGTTTGTCGGTCGTTCACAAAATTCCTCAGGTATTCTTCAAGGCACTTGTTTACTACTTATGTTTGTCCATCTATCTGGGGGTGGTATGAGTTACTCATAGTTAATGAATTCCCAACTCGGTGGAACAATTCTTTCTAGACTTTGATGGTAAATTTGGGTTCCTTGTCACTAACAATAACCTTGGGAAACCCATGGAGCTTAAATATATTATTTACATAACTATTTGTGGCTTCACTTGCTTTTGCTTTGGATGAAATACTAATGAAATGAGCATATTTTGTCAATATGTCAACGGCTAAAAATATATTATCATTTCCTTATGATGTAGGAAGGACAGTGATAAAATCCATGGATACCTCGGACCATTTTTGGGATGGGATATGCAGGGGTTGTAGGAGACCAGTGGGAGCCACTATTTCGAATGTCGAGTCCTTTGATAAGCACCACATTCAGCAACGTATTTATGGATATCAGCCTTCATTCCCTTCCAAAATAAGGATTGATGGAAATTGTGGTATGTTTTAAAGAAAGAAACATGGCCTGTTGTTGGGGACTCATGGTTCTCTTTTAAGACTTGAGTTTTGAATTTTGATGAACTGGGTAAATATATTATTTGTTTGTACCATAGTATGTATTTTTCCCATGAATATTTGGAGATTGTTTCTTTGTTTTTTTCAACTTATTCAATTAGCTTCCTTGTCTCTAGATCTTTCACATACTCACTCTAGACTTCTGAAATCCATTCAAGAACAACTATGGATATGGCACATAGTGAGGCATCACTCTCATGTTTTCTTGATAAGTTGTATGCAGTCATGTTCTCCTTACCCTTTTTATACAAAATGTTGAAACCAAAGACTTGGATTTTGCTTACCCATTTCTATTGTTTGGGAGAGAGATTTTTTTGAGTTAGAACATACTTCATGCTGTTGTGGTATGTTTTAACAAGAATTTTTTTCCCAAACAAATATTGCTTCCATTTAACAAGGGCATGCATTATTTCCAACATTTCCTTATCGTATGTGGATTTTGTTTGCTCACTTGGTTTTAACTTTCGGCTTTCGAAACCAATGGGAAGTTTATCTTTCATGAGAATGGCTCCTAATCGTGTCCCAAAAGCATCATTCAAGGATGAATGTCTTTGTAAAATCAAGAGTTGCTAAGACTGGTGTGGATGTCATTAGGGTTTTTAATTGCTTAAAACAAGTTTTTGCATCCTTATCCCATCTGAAAGCATCCCTTTTTAATAGTGATGTTAGGGGTGCTACAATTTCGACGTAGTTGCATACAAATATTCTATTAACATGTTAGACCTAGAAATTCTCTTAACGATGTAATTGAATTGGGGGAGGACCACTTTGTGATCGCCATCATTTTTTTGGGATCGACCTTAATGTCGTCGGCTGAAACAATGTGCCTGAAAAAATCTATTTCTTTTTGCCTGAAACTACATTTTGATTTGTTAGCATAAAATTTGTTTTCTTCTAAAAGCTTCAATATTGTTTCTACATGCTTGAGGTGTGAGTTCCGATTTTTACTATAAATAAGGATATCATCAAAAAACACTAGCACGAACTTCCTTAGGTAAGGGAGAAACAAGTGATTCATTACTACTTGAAATGTTGCTAGAATGTTGGATAATCCAAACAACATCACTCAAAATTCATATAAACCTCCATGGGTGCAGAAAGTTGTTTTGGGGACATCTTTTTCTCGAATACAAATTTGGTAATATCCTAATTTAAGTCTAGTTTAGAAAAATATTTTGCACCATGTAGCACATCGAGAAGTTCGTCAACAAAGGGAACAGAGAATTTATCTTTTATGGTGACTTTGTTTAATGCTTGATAATCAATGCAAATTTTATACGATCCATATTTTTTCCGAAAGGACTCTTACTATGTGTGATATTCTAGCATCTAATAGTTCCTGCACCAAACGTTCGATCTCTTATTCGTTCCTATGAGATTGTCTGTATGCTTGTTTTCTAATTGGATTTGATCCTGACATCAACTCGATGATGTGATCCCTAGAATGTGGAGAAGGGAGACCATGAGGAGGGTTTTGGAATATCTCACTATGTTCCCCCAGGAGTTTTTCTAATTCACGTGGATCAATATTTTTTCTTTCGTCAATTGTTCTTTCCATAGCATAACAGTGTAACAAGAAGGCTTGAGCTCCCTTTTTTATCATCTTTTCCATTTTATTAGATAAGATCATTTGGGGAGGGGGGAAATTAATACTGTAAAGCTTATATTTCCTCCCATTTTCATAGAACCTTATAAATTGTTCTCGTAATTTTAATCTGACTCTCCCCAGTGTTTCCAACCATTGTGCACCTAAAACAATGACAACCCTCTGATTGCCAAAGCATACATTCGTGATATTATCTTGTGGTCCTTTATAGCTAGTTCTACTTTATGGAATTTACTGTCGCACGGTGTGGTCTTGTTTCTTGGTATCAATACTTGGAAGCTAGTGGTAGGGTAGATGAATATGTTTAATTGTTTTTCTACCCTAGAGTCTATGAAGTTGTGTGTACTCCCACTATCGACCAACACCGTCACCTTAGTTCTGTTGATATGGCCAAACAATTTTAGGGTTTTGGGTTAAGAGATACCTGTCATTGTAGCCACTAAGAGTGTTGGTGTGATGTTAGCCTCCTCTTTTACAGTCTCATCACTATCTGACTCTGTGTCGAAGGAAGGTGCATCGCTTGATTCTTCATCATTATCGTCACTCATATTACTTTTTTCGCACAAGAATAGATTCTTATTTTTGCACTTATGTCATGGACGCCAATTAGGGGCATTACACTTACGGCATGAATTGTTGTCTTTTTTCCCATTTTCTCTTAGGTGGGGTGGGATATAAACTGACGAACGTTGTGATTTTTGCTTTTCTTCAATTAATTTTGCTTTTTGACAGGTTTGTCCCATGTCTTTGACGTCTAATAATTTTATCTCACTTTGGATACTATGTTTTATCCCACCAATGGAAAGTTGCAGGAGTAATTCTTTAGTAGTATCTTGGACACGAGTGGCCAAGACCAATACATTGATAAAATATTCATCCACAGTTCCTTCTTGTCGTAAACGAGTGAGATTGTTGTAGATTTCAGCTTCTTCCATTTCTTGAAATCGTTTAAATACATTTTTCTTGAAGGTGTACGAGTCTCTAACTAGTCTCCCTCCCTTCATTGATGAGTCCCACCATAAGAACCAATCACAAGCGGTTGTATCCATGTACATTGTTGCAACATTCGATTTGTCGGCATTGCCATAGAAATTGTACATGTCAAAATATTTTTCGATTTTGCTTATTCATCGAATCCCATCTCGATTATTTTCATTGTCAAACCTTGGTAAATCAATCTTGACCTTGTGAATGACATTGTGGGGTCGGCATGTATGTGATTCATTGCCTCCTTTAACTTGGTCTCACAGTGAGAGAATTTCAAGCTTTAGGTTGTGAATGTCCTCATCATTTTGCTCAAGCGTTGCCAATTCGGACTTTATGGATGCACCCTTGTTCTTCAGAGGGTTTCTCTCTGTATTTCTTGTATTCATGTTGCTAATTCTGGATTGGGGATAGGTTAACTATTAAATTTTTAATCACAATAATAATTATTATTAATTATTATTAATAATATTATTATATGCAATAAAAAAATTAATGGTTTTTTAAAAGGTTTTAAAAGTATTAATATTAAAATAAATAATATTATTATTATTCTAAATAACTATTGGAATATAGCGCAAAGGTGAAAAGCGGGTGTTACGTGTAAGTGGAGCAACAACGATGGGGTGGAAGCTAGCGTGGAGTAGTGTGTGAGTGGCTGGTGCATGGCGAGATGGTTGTGTGGAGTCGACAAGAGCAAAGGGGAGCAAAGGCTGGAGCATGCAGAGGGGATGGAGTGATACACTGAAGGGGAGAAATGCAGGTGTGAGGTTGTAGATTGGGATAGGATGTGCGAAAGGGAGGTGATGGAGGGCAATCACAACGAAGAAGGGCACGCTAGTTGAGTGAGGGACATAAGGTGTGTGGAGAAGTGTGTGGGATACGGAGGAGGATGCAGCACTCGAAGAGCGCGGAGCTAGGGAAAACATGGCTACAAATGGATCGTGAAGAAGTAAATGGGAGGAGGGCACAAGAATAGGACACATGGGAAGAGGGAATGGATGGGAGAGGATCTAGAGGGTGCAAGTGAAATGTGAGAAGGATTGTGGGTGCAGTGTGGTAAGGGTGAAGGTGATGGATGATTGGAGGGATTAATGCGTAGAGGTATGAGGGGGAGGAGAAAATGGAGTGGCAATTTGATGTGAAGAACCCAATGACAGAAAACCAATAAACCAACAGCTCTGATACCAACTTGGAATGGAAATTCCAAAAGATAAATTTTATTTATTGAATTGATGATTTTTACAAGGAGTACAATGCGACTTAATACAAATCAAGTGTCACCATTAAATGATGTGACCTATTAATCCATTCATTAATAAATAACAAATTACTAACTAAGTTACTAAACTATTTAGTTTTATTACAAACACCACAAAATGATCTTCCACCAATAGTTACTTAGATGAACATATAAAGAGATAATTGCTTCATAGGCAATATTCACAAAAATATCACCTAAGATTTCATTCTTGGACCAAAATAATGATTTTTCCAGGTCACTAAAGATCATCCCACAATGAAACTTTCCATGTATATACCGAGTCCACTCTGTTGCCAAATCCCCAACTGGCCCCAATTCTAAAGCACTAATCCATCTATGTAAAGACTCGCCACCTCTATATACTTGATAAAGAAATCTTATACCTGTAACGTTTAACACATCTAAAAGTAGAGGGGAACATTTATAGAAATATATCCCTTTATGAAATGGTTATAGCCACATAAAAAGTTTTTTCCATCATCGATCCGAAATATAAGCCACTCACCCAAAACAAGGAAGTATGAAGAGAGAGTATTCCATATATTGGAGGAAATCCTTCCCGAAGGGCCACAAGCTCTACACCAGTCTGCTATTGAAAGAGATTTGAAATACTTTCCCTTTACCACCTCACTCCATAAGCCACCATGAAACATAGAAACCACAAACTCTTAGTTGGTAGGGATTTTCCGAAATGGAAAATATTTTTTGAAACCCACCCACCCATATTTTTAGGGCAAGTGAGTCTCATCCAATTGACTAAATGAAACTTAGAACTTTTTTTTTTATCTAGACCAAAGAAAGGAGAAACATTTTTGTTGAATTTTAGAAAAGGACAATGGGGGTCTTTTCCAGCAATAGGTAGTAAACTGGGATATTTTCCAACATAGATTTGGTGAGGATCAACCTACCACCAAGGGAGAGCCACGTATATGTCCAATTATCTAATTTCTTATCAACTTTCTTCAGCAACCAAGACCATTCCACCTTGAAATAGTTATTGGGACTAATGAAATAACCCAACTATTTACATCCATCATTCAAAGGAGATATTTTATAGGGAAATAAGTTGTAGATCAAGTCTTTAGTAGCATCATCTAAACCAATTTCTATAAAGGTAGATTTTTTAGCTCTAATAACCATACCTTAAGCGTTACATAATAACTCCAAAAGTTCTTTAAAAATATACCATTCCACCACTGATCCTCTGCAAAAGAGTAGGACATCGTCCATAAATAATAAGTGTGTAATTGTGATGTTATTTGCAATTTTTTCAGCATTTATCCTGTTCTCCAATTTGGAATCTTCAATGAGCTTATTGAGCCCCTCCACAACTAGAAGGAATAAAAGAAGTGAGAGGGGACATCCCTGTACAAGACCTCTTAAAAAATTAAAAAAGGAAGAATGAACACCATTAATTAAAAAAATCAAATTTGCAGAGGAAACACACACCATGATCCAATTTGTGATCTCTAGAGGAAGGCCAATTTTAAGTAGAAGAAGGAAAATGAAGGTCCAGTATACCCTATCATACGCCTTCATCAAGTCCAATTTAAGAACCAAATCCTTCATTCTCTTAGATTTGATAGAGTGAAAACCTTCTTGAGCCACCTCAATGGCAGCAAGAATCCGTGTCTTATATAAGAAACCAAGTTGTTCCTTAGAAACACATTTTGATATAGCATATTTGATCTTGGAGAATGACTTTGGAAAGTGTCCTAAAATGTGAAATAGTTTCATTTTCCAAATCCTTTCATGTAGAGATAGTTTGTCCATCCTGATTTTTTTACCCCCATATCGTGTTAATGGTTCTCCCTATCTCAGCAAATTTATGAAAGAAATAAGTATTATTGTCTCCCAAGGTTGTCCAAACAGTTCTACTCTTAAATCGCCAAGATTCCTCCTCACACCTAAGTAAATGTTCCTTACACTTAGATAGGGAGCCAATAGTGGCTTTATCATCATTTGATAGAATTCCCCCCTGAGCACTATGGAAAACCTCATGTATTTTCTAATCCACTTCAATCAATTCATCCTTTTGAGCTTTTTGTTTTTTTTCCCAAATTCTAACAACCGTCTTAATCTCTTTCAACATTTTAAACAAAGAAAACATAGGAGATACAACCTCATGTTAGGTCCTAGAATGTCAATTTGTGCAAACAATATCAATGAAGTCTTTTTATTTTAACCAAGCATGGCTTAATTTAAAAGGAAAATTACATTTTTCAACCACATTCACCAATTGAAGAATCATCCACATGTGGTTGGAGATATCATAATTCATGATACAAGACCGATGATAGTTGCACCTAATGAGAAGTTACTCTGAGACAAAAAAATCTATCAATTCTCTTAGTGATACCATCTGCCCCCGATCGCCCTTTCCTCTAGGAGGGATAAAAACGATGACAGGAACCATATCAACAAGACCAACATCAAAGAACATCTCTCTAAATATAAAGCAAGTGGATCAGCCTAGGCCCGACTTCCCCAAATGTCACGATCAAATGTGGAGAAATTCAATAAATCCCCCCTAAAAATGAGGTTTTCCAGGGATAACACCATCATATTTAACACCATCCTAGAAATCCTTACGGTTAGAATAGGGGCCATAGAAATTAACCACACTGATAACAAAAGCCAAGTCTGAGGATCTCCCAATTATAAGAATGTTGAAAACATAGATGTAATGAAAGAGAAAAACATGACAAGTGTTCCAAGTAGAAAGGACACCCTCGGATAACCCTTCGGCATTGATAGAGCAAAATTTCCATCTCAGGAAAATTTTCGAAAAAACATCTCGATCCATACCACTAGTATTCATGGTCTCTTGAATAAGGATTATATCTGTATTAACAAAGTTAAAAAGACTGCAGAGAACCAAATATTTAGGGAGGCCCCAAAATCCCCTTATATTTAGTGAGACCAAGATTATTTCTTAGCCCGAGTGAGGGCCTCCCGCTCTCTAAAGGCCCTAGAAACGTTCAAAGACTTAAGAAAGGGTGGAACCTCAGTTCTAGTTGATACCTTAAACATCAAATGGAGGAAGAGCAACCTTAACATTTTCCCTAGGATCCAAACCCCCAACGACCACCCCTTTCTTTGAACATTTGTCTCGAATTTGATCTAATCTTCGGAGAAGGGTATTACTAGCAGTGGAGGGATCAAAAGTGCCCCTCCCTCCTTTTGAAGATAGTTTGAGAACATATCTCTCATAAATCTGAAGGGGATTCTTCAGTAAAATATACTTGAAAGAAGGAACAGGGCTATAAGCATCTCCTCGATGGCCTGAGATTTGGAAGGCACCTCTTGGGAATCACTAATCCTACCCCCCGCTTTGAGGAAACCGACCCAATAGTATCATGAGTAGCTGAAATTTGAGAGAGCCAATTTGAAGAACCCAAAGAACCATTAAAACCGGTATTCATCTCTACACCCAAGACAAGAGTAGGGCAATCCACCCCAACACTAACTACTACCAAAATTTCCCCATTAGAGAAAATCGTTAAAGAAACCAACCCAAAATCAACAAGGGAAACTAATCGACTAGGGTTTCATCCATCAAAGAGCCCAAACCCTCCCAGAAACCCCCGAGTCTGAAGAAACACAAAGAACTTCCACATATTGAGATGCAAAATATCATGCTTTATTCCCCCATCAAACCCTCCCCAACAGAACATTCTTTTACATGAAAATATTTTAAACTATCATTTGCAAAAGAAATAGAAATTGTAGAAATATGGTCATTAACCATATTGGGTGCAGAGGACAAATCCATGTGGAAGGTCTCTATAGGAGGCACTTCTGAATCCTTGGCCACCAAATTAGAAGGTATTGTAGTATCATTAACTGTTGTAGGAGTCATTTTAGACACATTCTGAGTCGTGGAGTACCTTGACTAGGGCACATGATGCCAAACAACAGGACATGGACACTACACCTTTAAATGGCCAATCAATTTGCATGAGGAGCATCAAAATGGAACTCACCAATCATCCAAATGTTGCTCGAAAGTGATACCACTCCATATAATAACCAATCCCTCCAAGAGCCTTTGATTGACGTCAATCTCGACCAAAATGCACGCAAATCACTTGTCCTTTGAATGCAACTTTTCTTGGTCCACATATGGGAACCGACCCAAATCGTTTCCAATGGTCACATATGCCTCCACATTCTAAAATTGCAAGGGAAAACCTAGGAGAAGAACCCACATATGACATAACACAAACTATTCTTTTACTGGGTTGAAATTTGCATGCCATCTTTTGAGCATAAGATGTCATCCCCCCATAACCAGAAGCCTCCACGAATCCTTTTCACATCCTCCTCCTTCTCAAATTGGAAACAAAATCAACCCTTTAAGAGCGGGTCACAAAAATGAGTATATCGAAGAACTTTTTACATCTCCTCTACCCACTTATTTCTCTCCCTATGAGCTTAAACCTTAGCTAAATTTCCCCACCAAAGTTAGGGTTGACATAGATTCTACATCATTCATTCCTATGTCTCTTCCCATAATCAAAGCTCACTTCTTAACAAGAGCCTTATGTAGATTGTGCCCTCTTTTGGCCCTAAAGTCCCTTTTGGTAGGAACCACACCAGTCTATCTCACCACGAGGCCTGAAGACGAGACATCCCCAACGCCCACAACAACACCCAAAACCAGAGGTTTTGGTTGATATATGTCCCCCATGCCTGCATGTGAGCATCCAAGAATGCAACACTAGTACTCAACTAGAGCCAAATGCTTCTGACAAACCGATCTCCAAAATATGAGCCCATGCATGTACTGGCCTCAACTGTATGGGCTTATCATCCGACCAAAGAATTTTTCCATCCTCCCAGAACTCACCATTGCGAAGGTCTATGAAGAATACCAAATCATCTTCCAATCTAGAGAAATCCATCCCAAATCAACCCTCAAGAACCAATCACCTTCACAATCATTTTTGGGGGGGGCTCAGCTAACTTTATTGAAGTAGAAAAGATGATCGCATTTGAGATAGATGGCATTTTTATAAACACATAGTTTTCCTTATTCTTTAATATTTTCATCATAGTTATCTAAAAGTATACAATTTATTTTTAAATTTTAATTTAAAATTTAATCATTTATTTTCTTTATAAATATTCTAATTACACTTATAATTAAAATTAACTCTTACATAGCAAACTATTTTTAAATGTCAAATATTAAAAACAATAATTAATGTTAATAGGATTCCAATGACTATTATAATTAAAAATAACAGACTATCTCTAAATATAAAAATATTTTGTTATTTTTAAATATTTAATTGCGTCGAGAGGCGATCTACAGCCCATTATGGGGGAGATCTTGTAATGTGATGTAACATGATGTAACGTTTGTAACATGTCGGCAAAAAATAATAGTGATTGCGCTGAGAGGCGCTCTACAGCCTAGCATGGGGGAGATCTTGTAACGTTACGTAACATTACTTTTATTAATAAAAAATATTTTTTTTAATTATAGGCCAAAATAAATGTAGGCCAAAAAAACAATCTACTATGGGAGAGATTTTGTAATCTTCCTACCTAACAAAACAATAAAAAAGTAAAAATTTAATTATCGGTAATGTTCCTACCTAACAAAATAATAAAAAATAACAAATTGAATTCTCCGCAAAAAAATGTTGGCCTTAACCATGTGCACATAGTTTTAAAACCATGTGCAAGGCCTTCTAAACAACTCATGGTTTTACTATACATGGTTTAGGGGGGCCTTGCACATGAACCGTGTGCAAGGCCTCTAAATAACCCATGGTTTTATTGTACATGGTTTAGGAGGGCCTTGCAAATGGTTTTAAGACCATGTGCGAGGCCTCCTAAACAACCCATCGTTGTAAGAGGGCCTTACATATGGTTTTAAAACCATGTATGAGGAAATTTTGTAATGTTTGTTCCTAACAAAATTTAAAAAAAAATATTATTATATGTCAGCATAAATAATATTAAATATTAATAATAAAAATATTATATGTGGACCTTAAATAAAAAGATAGTGTCATTTGGTTTAAATCAAATCAATTGATTTTATTTTTTTCCAAAGAAAAAAATTCATAAATTTTATTCAAAATTGTATAGAACAGATGACCACTTTCATAAAAAACAAATGATCATAAATATGATATGCATCCTCTATAATCATAAACATATGTCTTAATTACATCAAAAAAGACTTAAAACAGTCTTCATAGAGAAGGACCTCCAACAATCCCAACTCTTCATCATCAAAAATCTGAGTCTCCAACAGATGACTCCATCCTGAACAAAAATATATCTATACAATACATTCATCAACTAAAGTCACAAAATATAGTCTCCAAGAAACCCAAATTGGATTTCCCCAAAAAACTACTAACATCATGTCTACTATATAATCAAGTTCAGCATAAACAGAAATATTATCAAGTGTAAAAACTGATAAAACATGAAGCTCGATAGTATCCGACATAGAAGTCAAAAAGATAGCCCATGTCTCTCCTAACCCAATCAATAAAAATCTAAAAGACCTGAAAAGTATCATGTCTATTAGACCCCTCATACTCAGAAATAAACCAGTATCCACTCTGAACCTTCCCTCCTTCATTTGCTAACTGATCAGCACATGTATTTCTTTCCCTGAAAACATGTTTAAAAACAGCCTCATCAAAATAATCAACAAGTCTGATAACCTCTTGAAGAAACTGAGCAAGCTGAACATTATGAACTCTAAATTTTTCAGAGATCCAATTTATGACAAGCATAGAATCGCCAAAAAATTTGGATATGCTTAACCTGCTTCTTCAAGGACAAACTAATCAGTAATTTCAAAGCATATCACTCCGCAAAGTTATTTGTTCCTTCCCCCAAACCAGCTTTAAAAGTGATATAATGATCATCTTTAAGGAAAAGAATACCCCCGGCACCACATACTTTAGGAATCCCCATAGCATATCCATCAAAGAAACCCCAAGGCTTATTTCTATCAATAACTTCCTCTAAGATGATTCTAATTTTCAAATCAGCTGTTTCCATAGGGTAAGTATAAATTAAAGCCAAACTATAAGTTGCAACCTGCGCAGGAGATGTGTCAACATTGTCAAAACAGCTCTTGTTTCGAGATTTCCAAATAAACCATAAAACAATGAGGGGTAAAGACCTCATATTTTTTACCTGAAACCTGAAGACCCAATTCTTCAAACAGATAATAACATTATCTCCTACCCACAAATTCTGTAATATAACCTTTTCTTCAATCACCTGCCAGACAGCTTTAGTAAAAGGACAATCAACCCCTATATGTTGATTAGATTCAAAATCATTTTTACATAAGTAACAGCGACCCGGACCTTCCCATCCCCTTCTATTAAGTAGATCCCAAGTAAGGGCTTTTCCTGAAAAAAGAGACCAGCAGAAAATCTTAGACTTGAGAGGACTCTTCATATGCCAAAACATATTCCACCACCAAGCACATTCCCTTGCATTCTGTTCCAGAATCAAATGCATGTATCCACCTTTAGGTGTATACTTACCATTTATAGCCTGATTCCAAATCAATTGATACCTAAGAAGAGGTTTGAACCTCAAGAGATTTGATCCCTCTCGGCGCTTGATAGAGCCTAGGATTTGGATCTACCCTGGTAGTGAATATTATGGGAGAGATCTTGTAACATGATGTAACCTTAGTAAGGTTTGTAACATGTCGGCAAAAAATAGTATTGATACTGAATATTATGGGAGAGATTTGTGATGTAACATTTGTAACATGTAGGCAAAAAATAATAGTGATAGTGAGTATTATGGGAGATTTGATCCCTCTCGCACTTGATAGAGCCTATGATTTGGATCTAGGCTGGTATTAAAACAATAATTAATATTTTGTTATTTCTCAATATCTAATATTAAAAACAATAATTAATGTTAATAAAATTCCAATTGCCCTTATAATTAAAATTCACATCTAAATAGCACATTATCTTTAAATATCAAATATTAAAAACATTAAATAAGGCTGATTGATCTTTTAGATTTTATATTCGTAAAAGTATATATATTAAAGACAATAATAATGTATATAGACATTTTCGATTTTATATTTATAAAAAAAATATTAAAATAACCATTATTGTTAATCGACATTTTGGTTTTATAGTCGTAATTTTAATTTTATTAATTTTTTTTACCATTAAAACAAACCACTGGCAATTGAATGAACAGTTTAATGTTTAAGGGAAGGCCATTTATCATATTGCACTTCGATGTCATATTCTCACTTGCCTACATACATTCATGGAACATAAAGCAATGAAAGCTTTGTCACTAAAACAAGTCTTTCTGGAACTATTAAACATTCCGATCGCAGAAAAGCAGAGATTGCAGAAACTGCAGACAGCTGCATCTTTCTCCTTCTCTTTCTGTTTCTTTATCATATTCTCTCTCTCTTTCTGTTTCTTTATCATATTTAAAGCCATCCTTTAACTGTTGGTGCAGCTCCTCAACTACTCCCTCACTCCACTGCAATTTGGGACATTTACAAGCATTAAGAGTCTCCAATGACATCAAATATTCCACACCCTCCAACTCTTCTAATTCATAACATTCACAAACATTAAGTTCTTTAATCTTTGTAAGTCCGCCCAACCCTTGTATGCTCTTCATCTTGTGAAGTCCACTCAGATTCAATTTCTCCAAAGAAGTCAAATTTTCCAAACCTGGCAGCTCTACTATCCCATGGCATTCACTAACATCTAGTTCTTCAATTTGTATTAAATTCTGCAACTGTGGTATGCTATTGAGCTTCCCAAGCCCACTAACATTCAGCTTCTTCAAGGAAGTCAAATTTTCCAAACCGGGCAGCTCTGGTATCTCATGGCATTCACTAACATGTAGTGTTCTGAGCATTGTGAGCTGCCCCAACCCTGCTATGCTCTGGAGCTTCTCGCAATTATAAACACTCAACGACTTCAAAGAAGTCAAGTGTCCGAAAACTGGCAGCTCTTGCATCTCACGGCATCCGCTAACACTTAATGTTCGGAGCATTGTGAGCTGCCCCAACCCTGCTATGCTCTGGAGCTTCTGGCAATAGTGAACAGTCAACAACTTCAAAGAAGTCAAGTGTTCCACACCTGGCAGCTCTTGCATCTCACGGCATCCACTAACATGCAGTTCTCGGAGCATTGTGAGCTGCCCCAACCCTGCTATGCTCTGGAGCTTCTGGCAATCCTTAACAGTCAACGACTCCAAAGAAGTCAAGTGTTCCACACCTGGCAGCTCTTGCATCTCACGGCATCTCGTAACACGTAGTGTTCGGAGCATTGTGAGCTGCCCCAACCCTGCTATGCTCTGGAGCTTCTGGCAATCCTGAACAGTCAACGACTCCAAAGAAGTCAAGTGTTCCACACCTGGCAGCTCTTGCATCTCACGGCATCTCGTAACACTTAGTGTTCGGAGCATTGTGAGCTGCCCCAACCCTGCTATGCTCTGGAGCTTCTGGCAATCCTGAACAGTCAACGACACCAAAGAAGTCAAGTGTTCCACACCTGGCAGCTCTGGCATCTCACGGCATATCGTAACACTTAGTGTTCGGAGCATTGTGAGCTGCCCCAACCCTGCTATGCTCTGGAGCTTCTCGCAATTATAAACATACAAAAACTCCAATGAAGTCAAGTGTTCCACACCTGGCAGCTCTTGCATCTCTCCGCTAACACTTAGTTTTCGGAGCATTGTGAGCTGCCCCAACCCTGCTATGCTCTGGAGCTTCTGGCAATCCTGAACAGTCAACGACTCCAAAGAAGTCAAGTGTTCCACACCTGGCAGCTCTTGCATCTCACGGCATCTCGTAACACGTAGTGTTCGGAGCATTGTGAGCTGCCCCAACCTTGCTATGCTCTGGAGCTTCTCGAAATCCTCAACAGTCAACGACTCCAAAGAAGTCAAGTGTTCCACACCTGGCAGCTCTTGCATCTCACGGCATCCGCTAACCCTTAGTGTTCGGAGCATTGTGAGCTGCCCCAACCCTGCTATTCTCTGGAGCTTCTCGCAATCCACCACATCCAACCACTCCAAAGAAATCAACGTTTCAAGACCGGGGAGCTCCTCAACTTTTGTGCGGGCGATAGTGAGACCTCTAAGTTTTGGCAAACCACACAGCCCTCTTATCTGCCTCAATTCATAACAGCAGATCAAGATCAGTCGTTGAAGGTTAGGACAAACTCCCTCATCAAAAAATACCTCCTTTACTTCTGTTTGGCACAGAACTAACTCCTTGAGCCCGAACATGCATCTCTTCTTGGAGGAGTTCAGTTTATTCTCCCCTTCTGATGATGGAGGTCCCTCCTTTTTAAATGGATGTCCCCGCAGCGGACAGTCTGATACTTTTAAAAATTCAAGATTGTTCATCTTGAGAAGCTGTTGTGGTAAATATTCTATCCCACAAGAATCTATCTCCAACCGAGTCAACTGACTCATCAGTCCAATAGAATCGGGCAAGGATTTCAATTGAGGCGAATAAGAAATTGATAAGATCTTCAAGCTCTTGATATCACCGAGCCGAAGTGGCAGCACTTCCAACAAATTGCTACCTAATTTCAGAACTTCCAAATTGCAGAGGTCTCCAATATGGCTTGGGAGTTCTCTTAATTCCGTTGCCTCCAAATTCAATGTTTGCAAAGACCGTTGATGTGAGACCTGTGGAGGTAATTCTTTCACCTGCTTACAAGCTGAAAGATCTAAGTATTCCAGCATTGAAATATCTCCTAGTGTTCCGTTGGAGATGGTCAAATTCTCGCACCCTCTCAATGATAGATATTTGAGTCGAGTTAAATTCCCAAATGAATTGGGAAGCATCTGCAAACTGGTAGCACCTTGCAAATCAACGTGTTGGAGATTTTTTAGCTCTCCGAAGGAATCAGGTAGCGACACCATTTTGGAGAAGCCTTTGAAAACCAAATATTTCAAGGATCGGAGATAACATAATTCGTCGGGCAACCTTTTGAGTGTGGTTTGTCTGTGGCTTATGACAATCTTTTCGAGGTTCTTCAGCTCCCTAATAGACTTTGGAATGTCTGAAAGGGGAGCACAGATATTTAACTCTCGCAAATCAGAAGGGACAGCCTGCAGTGTTAACCTTTCAAACATAAGAGAGAAATAGTTTACAAAATAAAATTAAATGAAAAGAATAAACTGACACATATATTTGCCTACTTGAGAATGTGGCCACAGTGTGTTCAATCTCCGCCCCTCCACTTCCAAAACTCTTAAATTCTTCATTGGAATCCAGTGAGGCAGGGAAGAGTGGGAACATCCATACCAGCGAAGCCATATGAGATGTGGTGACTTCAGGCTGCTCAATATGTCTTCTAAATAGCTTTCTTCAGTGGCAACAAGGCGCAAATCTCTCATAGCTAATGGATGCCTCATTTCTAAGCTATTGCAACGTATTGGTATTGAGTTATACCGATACCGATAAAATTCACCATACGGATCCCATTCAATTTCATTTGTATCCTTGAAGAAATCAATTTCATTTGTATCCTTGAAGAAATCAATTCGTTTACTAAACATCTTAATCCCGCGAACTTCGGTTATTGCCTGTTCATTCAAAAACCGTAAATATATTTAAAGAAAGTAAAAGAATTACAGACTTAGCTAAACCGAAGACATACTTTTGGGTTATTGAAGTACTTACAGGTGACATTTGCTGAAACAGATCATCATTGAAGTTGGTCATCGGATAACAAAAACGACGGGGCATGGATCGTTCATCCGCAATCTGTCTTCCCATATCCCTAATGTGATCATGCATTTTTATTTTATTTTTTTCGTCCAACTCCATTAAACACTTGTCTTGTAGATCTTGAACTCCCATCTCGTCCCATATTCTTATTCCCTTATCTCTGTCTTCTCCTAGGAAAAAGCAAGCAATATCTAAGAATATTTCCTTGACCTTTGAACTGAGAGAATCATAACTAATTCTCAGTCTGTCATGTAACTCAGTAGTGGGTATTATGTTAAGTTGATCCAAGATCTCTTGCCAGATAGGCCTTTTATTTTTTCCACATACCAAAGCCCCAAAAACTTTTAAGGATAATGGTAGACCGCCGCAGGCCGTTACAAACCGATCTACCAGATCTGCAAATTCTTTTAGTGGATATGGCTGATGGAAGGCATAACAGCAAAAGAGCTCTTTGGAGTGCCTTGTATCCATTCCCTTTAAAATATAAATGGATGAATCTAATACCTCTGATGCTGTAAGGACACTCTTGTCACGAGAGGTAACCAAAATCAAGCTATCAGAACTAAGGATTTTCTTAATGGGCAAAACAGCGTCCAACTGTTCCATATTATCTACATCATCTAAAACAATCAACACATGACAAGAAGAGAGCTTCTTTTTCAGTATCCCTATACCTTCATCACGGTTTTCAATTTCTTCTTTATGTTTATCTTTAATTTGTAAGTCCCCAAGGAGCTTATTCTGCAAGTAAGCTAGAGACTTAGTCCGTGCACTTTCTCTCATATCAAATAAAAAAGAGGAACTATTATAATCTGATCTTCTAAGGTTGAAGAATTCTTTGGCTAAGGTGGTTTTCCCAACTCCACCCGCACCCACAATGCCCACAACCTTGGCCCCCACGAGATCCCGCTCCAGCTCTTGGGATAGCACTGTCTTTTCAAACTCTTGTAATTTGAGTTCCAACCCAGTTGGATATTTTGCCACATCCAACGGTGGTTTCGGAACATTTTTCAAAACCCTTTTCACTAAGCGATCCAAGAGCTCGCCTTCGTCCTGTTCCACTACGTTATCCAAGAACTTTCCTTTGTCGTCCTTGTCCCTAAATAAAACATATTAAGCAACTGAGAAACGGCTATGTAAATATAGAACGCAGGTTATATCAATCTTACAATCGAAAACTAACACGGATTGGATTAGTCAGTAGGAGTTGGAGCTCACCTAGGCAATAGGAAACCACTCAGATTCGAAACATCGGAAAGTGCGTTTCTCCATCCCTGAATGGTGTCACGGTCATGGCGTGGCTTCTGTTCACCAGTTTCAAGGTCAAGTGTTGTTTTCTGCCCAAGATCTTGCAGGGCTTTAGCATAGGCTCCGTCTTTGACGGTCCAGCGGAGCTCACAAGGGTTAACCTTGTAGAACACTGGAAGAATGATAGACCCCGACTTTATCATTTGGACAAGTTCATCCAAACACCAAGTAGATTCTGCATACCTTGGAGATAATATTGCAACGTGAACAGATGCACCACGGATAGCCTCTTCGATTTGGGAACGAATGTTGTGTCCCTCCTCCATTTCTGACTTGTCCAAAAAGACTGTCAATCCGCGCTCAAGAAGGCGTCGGTACAGATGGCTGGCAAAAGTGTATTTGACATCAGGCCCCCGATGGTTTATGAAGACTTCAAAATTGGAAGAAAGGGTCAATGCAGAAGAGGAGGCCGTGGAAGAAGTTAAGTTTGCCATTGGAATTGTGGTATGGAGATTGTTTGAGTGATAAACAAATAATAGCTGCAAAATGATGGAGCGAGAGCAATCGAATTGTGATCTGTGCAAACTGCAAACAAGCTGTGATTGTGATCTGCAGAAGCTGCAAGTAAGCAAACATGAGATACGTTTTTAAAGCTGCGATGGAAATAATGTGTAGTTAGTGGATATGTCCCTCTCACCACAACGATAATCAAAGTGTGGGGCATGGTATCGAAATTTTTTTATTTTTTCCCACCAACGGACCTGTAAAGTGGCTCCCTTCATTGCAATCATGGCCGACCAACGCGGCAAGAAGAATCACCATATGATACTTTAAAAAGATTAGACATAGATTAGACATATCAGCGATGTCCCAAGAGGTATACCCATGTGATATGTTTCAATTGGCATTCAAAGTAACATGTAAATGATGTGATATGTTTTCATTTTCTTCTACTAACATGTGAAGTACTTGCCCATTTAACATCATTTACTATTTTTTTTTTTCACAATTTTGATTTTTATGGCTGCCCAACCCAACACATGAAAAGAAGAGAGAATATTTCAATAATAGACAAACCGTCATATCTAGCGTCCTGGGAAAATGGTGGTTACAATATTATTATAATAATAATATAATAAATTTAAAAGGATGGTTATAATATAATAATAATTATATAATAAATTAAAATTTATAATAACATTTACATAATAATAAGAACAATGAGTGGTAATGTCGACATTGTCACTTGTAAATGCTTTACATCATTGGTTAGTTATTTTTGAGTTTTTTTATCAAATTTTAAACACACATTTGTTAGGGATTAATTTTAATGGGAGGTTCTACATTGAGTGGTCGTTATTTTTTCACTTTTAAGAACAAAGAGAATTTTTCCATACTAAAATAGACTGTAAAGAAGGCATATCCTAATTCTCTTATGTATAAATTGGCACTAACATATTGAGCCCCTAAGTCAAGCCTTAAAAATTGGCCAAGAAATTTTTTTGCAGACACGATGTTCATATGTAATGAATAAAAAATGGATGGCAGGGTTTTTTCAACCTCGAGAGGTATCAGACAAGGCTGTCCCCTCTCGCCTTTGCTCTTTATACTTGTGATAGAAGGCCTTAGTCTAATGATTGCAGATGCTAGGGATCACGGTCTCATCAAAGGTATTAAGATATCTTCAACATTTGCACTTACTCATCTCCTATTTGTTGACGATGTGATCTTATTAGGTTCTGGTTCTTTATCAGAATGGATGGCCTTTGATGTCATTCTCAGCAATTTCTACAAGGCTTCAAGGATGTGTATTAGCATTGAGAAATCCTGTTTTCTTTATAACAATGTCGATATTGATATTCGTTCTGAGATTTCAAAGGCTCTGCCATACAAGATGGAGCCTATCACTACAGGATTTATGTATCTCGGCTATTTTCTCAAGCTTTTGGGTTATAGGGTTCGTGATTGGCACTAGCTGATTAAGAAATTTGAACACCGCATTTCCCATTGGGCTTACAAGCTTCTATCCCTCAATGGCCGTCTGAAGCTTGTGCAAGTTGTTTTGACCAGTATACCTATTTACTGGATGGGACTAGCTCCCATTCCTGTTTCTGTCTTAAACAAACTCAGGAGTCTAGCTTTTGCTTTCCTCTGGGGCTCCTCGGATCATAAGCGCCGGTATCACTTGACCAATTGGAGAGAGATTTCATGGCCTAAAGAATATGGTGGATGGGGTATCAAGCATTTAAATTGGTTCAGTATTGCGCTTAGATTGAAGAACCTATGGCTAGTTCTCCAGAGCGATGGTTTATGGCATCGTGTTATTATCAGTAAATACTTGAAGATGTGCACAGTTGAGTCATGGCTCAGAGGCAAAAAATTCCTGTCACGTGGTGTTTCTGCTATCTGGAAAGGGTTCTTTCTCACCCTCCCGTGGCTTGGTAGGCATCTTGCTTGGTAGGTTGGTAATGGAAAGAACGTTCTTCTTGGCATTGATCCAATTGTTGGGGTATCCAACTCTCTCTTGATTCCTCAGGGGCTTCACAAGCACTTGGAAGATATGGATATAGTGACTCTTGCACAAGCTCGAAATACCCTCCCAGATGCACATAAATACTGGTTTACTGCTGAGGAACTCTATGTTGGTGGTGTCTGGAAGGAAGCTTGGCATTCTTTCACGAGGGGTCTGGAAACTTGTGGCTTACGTATTGTTGATCAATTGGATGCTCTGACTTGGTCATACAAAAGATCTGATGGAACTGTATCAACCAAACTGATATATGAATGCATTATCAATCCATCTTCCCCTCCGGTTGGCAGCAAATTTCTTTCATTTATTTGGAACAACGTTCTTACCCAGAAAATTTGTTGTTTTATATGGCTGGCATTGAAGAACAAATTGATCACTTGGGACAACCTACAAAAACGAGGATAGACGGGGCCCGATATATGTGTACTTTGCAGAATGGATGCTGAAAGTATTGAACACCTTTTTTATTATTTCCCTGTTTGGAAAAATTTACTCTCAATCCTATTGGAACATCATCATTTGTCCCCTCCTCACCAGTCTGATAGTTTCTGCTCCTTCCTGGACATGTGGACTGTCTCCTTCACTAAGCATTCTGGATATTGCTACCTCCCATTCCTTGCCATGTGGACTATATGGAAGGCAAGGAATGTATCCATCTTTGAAGGGAAAAATGTTCCTATTATCAGTTTACTCCATCAGATATCATACTCCTTGCAGCTCTATTGCCCTACTGTCACTAGAGTAAAAAATCCTAGAGTAAAGGGACCGGGACCTACTCTTATTTATCCCTGTGGTTTTTTTGATGGAGCATCTGTCAATAATACTGGTGGGGTTGACTTTTGTTTGCACCTGAATGAGTTACACTCCTTCGAGTTTGCATTGGGGGCAAGACTCAACACCAACACTAGGGCAGAATTAATTGGGCTCTGGGCCCTATTGCATACATCCCAAATGATGGGATTACTCAAGCTCAAGATTTTTGGTGACTCTATAGTCATCATCAATTGGGCAAAGGGTACTGCTTCCCTCACACCACCTGAGCTTATCTATTGGTGTAGGGACATTAGGAAGAACTGTACATGCTTCCTTGAGATGTCTTTTTTCCATGTCTACCATGAACACAATCAGACTGTTGACTGCCTATTTAAAAAAGCCCTTTCTTTGGCTCCGAGATCGAGATTTTACTCTAAATTTTATGACAGTCATTTGACCTCACAAGATATTTTTACGCTCTTTTGAGCCCGATGTTGGATCTCGACTTTTTATGCACCCTAGTGATAGTGATGGAGCAGACTCGTTTAGATGGCTGAGCTTCTCTTTTTGGTTCACAGTGGATATGGTCATATGGACAATATCTTTTTGACTGATGGGAAATGTATGCAGCTTCTGCTCTAGCCCCCTCTCTGCTCTGTTGTATTGTAACTCCTGCAGACTGCTACTGAAGTTTATATCCACAGCTTCATTGTCTTGTATGTAACCCATATACTGGGATGGCATGTTAGATGTCCTTTGATTCTTAATGAATATCAAGGTTAGCCTTTTTTCTTCTGAAAAAAAAATGTAATGAATAAAAAATCTAATCCAGAAAGGATCACTGAAATCTGTAATGAATAAAAAATATAATGTGTAGCTGATCAATGATATAAGTGGTTATCTCAAATGAAATGATATTTTTATGATCTTTAAAAGTTATGTTTATTACCAGATTGAAAAAATGATTAATGTGAGATATATTATTGTAATTTTAATTTTTAGAATTTATGTTTGATAGATTTTGAATATTTTTTATTTTCACTTTGTAAATTGCTTGATCCCTACAAGGTAAAATAGCTCCCCAATTCTCCCCATTATCTCAATGTAACAAGGATAAACATTATCCAAGTAAAATTAGAAAACTAAACCAATAACAATTGATTATTGATTTATTTGTGTTTTATTTTATTTTCCTACTAGATATATATAGGTCAAGCCTTGCTCAAGCAGGCAATGGTGGACTACGCTATGGGGAAGTTTGAGGACAACCCCCAAGGCTTGATTTTAAAATCTCGGTTCACTCGAATGGAAAATTGGATGAGAAGGTTGGCCCACGATCAACTAGAGGCAAATAAACACATCAACGCCAAACTCAATGCTATGTACAGGGAATTGACTGATAAGACTTTCAACAAAGTGCCTCCTTCAAAATCTTCATCCTCGCAGCTAGTTTTCTAGTGTTTCCCTTCATCTTGTTAGCATGGTGCTCCTTCCTCAATGAAGCCTGCGCCTCTAGGTGTTTCTCAACTAGTCTCTCCTCCCATTCTCATATTCAATGATGATTAGTTTTGTTAATGGTTTTTCTAGAGATGTTATAGGTTTTGATTTTGTCATGGACTATAGTTTTGTGTGAATTTGGTCATAACCCCCGGTCTCTGGGGGACTATTTTGATAAGACTCTTTAGACTTCTAGTTATGTTTCATAAGAAATCCAAGAATAGGGGTATCAAACCAAACAATGTCATCTGGACTCATATGACAACTTTTTGAAACTCTTCAAGTCTGTAATTGTTTTTAGTTTAATGATTGTTTTGAACCTTACAACAAATAAAAGAATTTTTTTATTCTCAAATATATATTGTTACAATGTGTATAATATCCTTTATTTTTAAATAAAATTCATGGTAATTTGTATTAGTCATGGAGTTGAAGTGCTCTCTCCCAGAGAGTAAAACTAAGCCTACATTTCCAAACATATATGGATACCTACTAAACATAGCTTCTCTCTTAAGATTTCCAAATAAAAGAATAAACGACTCTTATTAAGAGTTTAAAATTTTATTCTACCTCTTATCACAGTGTTATAAGCTATCCATATTTATTTACGGGGCATGATTATCGTCCACTCTTCATTTCGTACTTGGATACATCTCTCCCTACTTCTTTCAAACATCGAACTTGGTGCCAATGAGTTTACACTAAGTACCATCCACAAAATGCAAGGAAGTGCTTGAGGGTTTTCACCTCAGATTTTCCTTGTGTGTGTATA